>JADDOH010005242.1:0-104546 GCA_016648135.1 Agrypnia vestita | reverse complement strand
AAGCGCTAAAACTAAAAAAAACTTACATATTATTGTTAACTCCAAAAATAATTGGATACACGGGGAGCGATTATTTTTTGTGTTATTTAAGTTGTGGGAATAACAAAAAACAAGACAAAAATGGGACATCGGGCCTCGCATAAAAATCTTCACTTCCATTATACTTTCACACAAAGCATGTAAAAAACTAATTCAAAATTAGGCGCCACTTTGTTTCAGATTAGAAAATTTACATAATTTCTTATCAAGCCCCGCGCTGGGCACGCCAATTGACTTAGAATTGCGACAAGCCAGTTCGTTTACTAAAAAATAACCTCCTCGGACTTTTACAATGCACCTCAGTGCCTCCGGACATCCAGACGGTTAGCAACTGAAATTGGGTTTTTGTTTGATTCATAAATCCAATTGTCAACTTTATTAGCTAGAATAGTACACCATGAATACACATTGCATTTTTGGAATGGGGTATATGTACTACATCTAAATGTCGTTGACAAATAAATAGAGCATTATTCACAGCTAAAAAACACTTCACACTCATGACATTACTTATATTTTCTATAGTCTATCGAATTATGTTTTGACTATTACCCTTAACGGGCCATCACGAGTAAGCCCTTACATTTTGGCCTGTGAGTGGCCTTCCGCAACCCGTGCAAACCGCGGGCAGCTATTTGAATCTAGCGCGGGTCAATATGGAACATAGGAATCGTCACGTCATAATAATATTCTCTTTATATAGTATATATATCTATATATATTATGACGTGACGAATCCTATGTTCAATTTTTGCCCCCTCGCTATATTCAAACTAGCTGCCGCGGTTTTATATATATATATATGTATATATATATATAAGTTTAAATTTGAAATGGTTTCTGTTCAATTTCATTTGGCATGAGTAACATAAATATTATGAGAAGGGGTTACTTTTTCGGGTGTATTTTTTTCACAGGATTCTACAATGTAACTATGCAAAAATATTGAATGGCATTCATTTTAATTTATATAAGGGGGATGGGGTAGGATTTTCGGGGAATGTTTTATCATTTGGGAATCATTTTAAGCTTGATCCTATAGATTAAAATTGCAAAATTTGGAATGGATCTAATTCAATTAAAATTGAAGAAGAATGCATTGGGTGTGGTGGGAGGGGGGGGGGGGGTTATTACGTTTTTTGGATAAACTGCTGTGTTTCAGATATTGACATAATTTCCAAAACCAATGTCAAACTGTAAGGAGTCTACATTGATTTGACTTTGTCTTTTAGTAAACAAATTAACATTAAAACCAGTCCCGCCTTCTATCATTTTCGCCGTATCATTTTCGCAGAAGCATAACAATCTAATTAATAAACGCATATGTTATTTCTCGTTTATTATGTAATGGTATCCATGCACATCTCCCGAAATCGAATACAAATAAATTACAATCCGTATCTAATCTCGCCGGAAGATCTGTTACCTGTGTTTAAAGTTTGCTCATATCTTACACTATCTTAAAAAATTTGCGTCAGATCTTTTAATTGGTCCTGATTTGTATACAGAATATAAAGAGAAGTGGGGGTGGCCTATATTTTCCTCCGGGTCCTCAAGAATTACTAACTAACTAACTAACTAACTAACCATCACGCCGTTTCCCTGCAGGGGTAGGCAGAGAGGATTGAACGCCACACTCTTCTATCCTGGCACAAAACTTTTGCTTCGGCCACATTCATACATCTTCTCATACACGTTCTACGGTTGTTGCGGCTTTTAACAGGGCCATCCTCAAATACTTGTAGCACTTGATCGTGCCAGGTCTTTCGCGGACACCCTCTATTCCTGTTGCCTTCAACATTCGCCTCATATATTTTCTTAACCATCCTTTCCTCGTTCATACTTTCCGCATGACCAAACCATCTCAGCACTCCTTTCTTTATTCTATCTACCACACTACAGCTAGCATTGCATTCACTTCTAATTTGTTCATTCCTCACTCTATCGACCAAGGATTTTCCACACAAGCGTCTTAGTGATCGCATTTCCACCGCATTCAGTCTACTTTCATTCCTCTTTTGCCAATTCCAGGCTTCACTTCCATACATAAGTGCAAAATTTGGGTCAGATTTGTTAAACGGTGTAGATTTTTATGAATACATTTTGGCGAGGAGTTGGGGTAAGGAAGGAGGCAGGCGAAATTCGGTTTTTTTTTTCCGCCGGGTCTAAAATAATAAGTTCAAACTTAGATCTGTCAAATGGTGAAGATTTGCATAGAGAAAAGACGTACAGATTGACATTCAGCTTTGTATATATTGAAGAATTCATCAAAAACTTTTATAATGTAATATAATAATAACTTGCTTAATGACAAGTACTTATGAATCTTCACACTCCTCTCACTCAATACATCACATTAATTAGACCATATAGATTCACGTCTAGCTTTCAAAGATCTCATAGAAAATTGCACTAGTCATAAATTAAAATTGTTTATGAAATTACACGGAATTATTTATACCTACGTCCTGTTATTTTTTGAGAGTTGTGGAAACGATCCCCTAAATAACAATATTGTTAGTTTCGGAAAAGATCGATCAATCTCCTGCTTTATTATCATAATAATAACCGCAGAAAATAAATCTTCAAATACGCTGCAAAGAAAGCTGCTTCAAAAAAAACGGACATGTATTGATTGTATATTATACATGTATTATACATGTATATTATACATTGTATATTATACATGAAAGTAGTATGTAGAATTTAAAATAAAAGAGTTCTATCGTTGATTCGAAAACGCCAAGTTAGCAACAACAATAAAGTTTGTGATGTCGCATACCCTTCCTCACATGAGCGACCAGTAAATAATAACTATAATAACAACTAAAATATTAGGTCCTTACATATGAAATTGGCGTTTAGTATGGGAGGAACATAAAGCCGATTTTTTTTATTATAATATATTAATTTAATCAAAGTATGTACCATTGCTATCTATGCACTTTTGCCATCTCATAGGTAGTTCATAGATCCCTTTACTAAAAAAACCATTCGGACGGGAATCAATAAAATCTTTGAAGGCGGGTTTGGACTGCCCCATCGGAGTTGAATTTTTTCCTTTGCAAGAAGTTAGCCAAATTTCGAAAAAAATGGTAATCTGTTGGGGAAAGGTCCGGAGAGTACGGTGGATGTCTTAGACATTCCAATTGAAGCTCCTCTAATTTGGTAGCCGTCTGTTGTGCAGTGTGTGGTCTAGCGTTATCATGAAGCAGCAGTGGCCTAGAGCGATTAACCAGCCTCGGTTGTTTAGCAGCTAGCTTTTCCATCATTGTTTGCAGTTGCTGACAATAGACATCTGCCGTAATCGTCTGGCCAGATTTAAGACAGCTGTAGTGAACGATACCAGCACTAGTCCACCAAACGCTCACAATAACTTTTTTGGAGTCAATTTTCGCTTGGGGCATGGTTTGGCTGGTTCGGCAGGGTTCAGCCATTGCGATGACCGCTTCCGATTATCGTACAGGATCCACTTTTCATCACAGGTAATGATTCGATTTAAAATTCCTTCATTATTGTGCCGGTTGAGTAATGCAACGCAGCAGTCAACGCGCGTTTGTTGATTTGCTTCACTCAATTCGTGAGGTACCCACCTTTCACCTTATTCACCTTACCAATTTGCTTCAAATGGATTAAAACAGTTTGATCACTAACACCGCAGCCTGCAGCTAACTCGGATGTGGTTTGCGATGGATCCGCTTCCACAATAGCCTTCAATTCTTCATTATCAAATTTGGTCTCCGGCCGTACACGGGGCTTGTTCTGCAGGTCGAAATTTCCAGAACGAAAACGTTGGAACCAAAAACGCACTGTGTTTTATTTTGCGGCACCGTCGCCATACACATCATTAATCCTTCGAGCCGTTTCTGCAGCACTGGTGCCACGGTGGAACTCGTACTCGTAAATAACGCTATATTTCAAGTTTTTCATTTTGTAAACTGAGTGACGCAAAGAAAAAAACAATTGAGGAAAAAACAAATGAATTATAATTTTCAAAACATATGTACATGAGTAAATAGCTGTATAAATTTGGATTTGGAATTCCTAACTAAAGAGAAGATATTTGAGATCAAATTTGCCAGTACGGCAAAACGCCAATTTCATATGTAAGGACCTAATATTTATTTATATTTGTTCTTTAGCTTTATACAGCGAACATTTAGCCGAATAAATATGTCGCAATAACCACAATCAAATTAAATTGTAGCAATATTTTGATAGTTTTCAGGATCAAGTTTATTACTGAGCGGACAGATCCGACGAGGAAACACAATATTGTGCTTTGATCAAACCACAAATAACAGTAAATATTGGACGGGGAGCGCAAACACTTTGAGCGCGTACTTTTCCCGCCGCAGCGCCATAAATAAAAAAGCTTTAACCGGTCCTTAAAGCCTTCCCAGCTATCGCATGCCGGGCTGAATGCTCCACTTCCTTAATTTCGTAGACTTGTGTCTAATTATTTACGATTTATAGAGCCTTAACTTCGCTGAAAATAATTTAGAGTGAGGCACGCTCGGCGGCCATCCAGTTTTTCCGGAGGATTTCACTCTTTTACTGAGCTAAATTAAAGGCATTCTTCTGCGTGCTGCTACGATCATGTTTAATTATTAGCGTCGTTCACTTTGAATATAAATTTATGGCTTTAAATGAAAACGGAAATCTGCCTTAGAACAAGTATTAATTTGTAACGATATCAATCTTACTTACACCCCACAAGTGTAAGTTCTGTATAAATTTTGCCATCTTTTCGTTTTAGATTTTTTTTTTTTTACTCATGAAATGACATGAAAGTGTTTACGCACCAAACTGTGTGCTTACACAGTGAGAGACACAGGCTTACACGCACTTTTCGACCTTGCAAAGACAAGATTAAACACGATTTTCAATGTCGTATATTTAAAATAATCTGTTTTGGGTGGACGAAAGTTCTCAATACAATACAAAAAAGTTATATATATTCAAGAACACATTCATATTTGTGAAGTTGTAATTTTTCAGAACAAAGTTCTGTGAAATATTTAATAATTTTCGTGAATTAGATTTTTCTGTATGTCTTTCTAATTGATTAATTAATTTGGTTATTAAATATTTCACAGAACTTTGTTCTGAAAAATTACAACTTCACAAATATGAATGTGTTCTTGAATATATATAATATCTGTTGTATAAATGTATGTCCAAATAAAAATGAATTATTCAATTAATCATGGCGTCCATCTAGCGGTGGCATTGCAAAGTAATTTCAACTACCGTATCAAAAAAGTGGATTGCTCTATGGACAAAAATTAAAATTAATCAATTAATAAAAGTAAGAACTACATATAAGGTCGATATATTCACGGAAACATAGAGGGTTGCTATAGCTTAGTGGTCAGAGCACCGGCCCCGGAAAGGAGGTGACCTGGGTTCGAATCCCAGTAGTAACCTAATATTTTTTCGTGAATTAGATTTTTCTGTATGTCTTTCTAATTGATTAATTAATTTGGTTACAAAAAAGTTTATAGACAATTAAACTTTTTTGTATTGTAATGTATAGAAACCTGCAACTTTCTTGTATGGTAATAAATTGTTTGCATTTAAAAAGTTGTTTATTTTACTAGACAATTTATTTTAGGGATGCAAAACAGTAAAAAAGTTTCATACCAATGTTATTGTAACGAAATGGTAATCAGAAGAAATTACGCACTGTCCGAATCCCTTGTAATATGTCACTTTGGAACAACACAATAAAATGCTCTAACACACGCTAAAGCACTCTAGGATTATCTACAACATTTTGGAGACGCCTGGAACAGCCTGAAAATGATGGAAACCTTCTCGCAAACATTAGAAATATAAGGAATATTCTCAAAAATTTGAAAAATCAACGTGTTTCATGTAAATAGCGGGGTCAGTGCCGCGGCGAGTCATTGTTTATTTTGACGTTTCTACCGATGCGATATAAGCGACACACCTTAGCAAAAATAGTATTGCCATCAAGCGTTGTAAACCAAGCGACAGATTATTAAGTTAGGGTGCATACCTTTGTGCGATAGTGAACAAAATTTAATCGAAAGTGACCCAGCGATAATAAAGTGTTCATAGACGAGTGATAAATTGCGAAATAGTGTGAATTCGAGATAAGTGTCTAAATTAAATTCGTGTTCTGTGACTTTCATCAGTTTATTAAAATAATCACTGTTTAATAAATCGTTAATTAGTTTCTAGTGTCCTAAAGCCCCATTTCATGGCATTAGGTTTACCTATAACATACACGCCTAGTGGTTAGTCCACGCCCTTCTGCTGTTGCATAAAGTCTATGTGCATGTCAAATATGGTGCTAATTTTTAAATACCATTAAGGTACAGATACACATGCTTATTAGTGACATGCCACTTAGTGTCATGCTCATAAATCAACCGGCGGTTGTATGGCTAAGTGGCATGCTAGTTACTAGCAATGTGCGTACACACTAGGGATTCTGAAGTCTCGGGTTTTTTCGATTCCCGGGACTCGAGACCCAAATTTTTAAAGTCCCGGGAATTCCCGGGACTCGAGACTTTGATTATTTTTCGTTTAAATCGTGAAAAAAAATTACGTTAAAAAATTAACTTCTTTACTTTAATTAACTTATATTATTTGTGTTATAGGTACGATAGGTGAAAATTTATTGAAACAATTTAAAAACACTTTATTCGATATTTATTTAAATTTAATTTATTACAATTTTTTTAATCGAAATATTTATATCAATATGAAGTTAAAACCTTTACTTTTGTAAGGAAAAATATGTTTTTAAAAACACCAAGGCGTTTAATGATGAATCACATAGCCTGTTCCTGGTTCTGCTATAATTAAATAATAAAAAAGATTCTCTACGTACTGTGAACGATAAATATAAATAAATTTAATAAATACTAACATTTCCAATTTAAGTTCAAAAATTAAAAGTTCGAAATCCGCAGTTCAGAATATACAGCGACGGAAACCATAAGTAGTAGAAGAACGTATCTGGCTAGAGAACGTATAAGTCAAAATATAAACTGATTATTTCAACAAATAAATCAACCCAAAGAGAATTCTTTTAAATTATTCTAGAAATACGAGTAGCACGTGCATCGTACAAAGAAACATTTTGCCGAAAAAAATCAAGGGTAAATATGTACATGAATTTTTTTTTTGTTGTTTAAGTGATATTTTACAAATAACGACGAAAGCTTTTATTACAGTTTTAAGACAATATAATCTCTCTGCCGAGTGCCGACAATCGAGTATCTTGACGAACCGCTTGCTACCTGCTCTGTACGGGTATGGCTTGTTCTCGACTAAGCAGATCTTAGAGTATTGTATATACTCTAAGAAGCAGATTTTATTTTAAAAATATAAATGTAGGATATATTGAATAAAATTGAATCGGAAAGTCCCGGGTTATTAATTTTTAAATTCCCGGGACTCGAGACAGCAAAAAATCTTTGAATTCCCGGGAATAAATTCCCGGGTTGTCTCGACACAGAATCCCTAGTACACACATTCCACTAATAAGCAAGGCCTAGAGAAGGTCGATACTGCGCGTGCTCACGTGCCACTAAATAAGCATGTGTATCTGTACCTTTATGTATTTCTCTACGCAAGGACCAATATTTTCAGATTCGAAAGGGTACTAAAAGAATGTTAAAATTATCACAACTTTAAAGAAACTTGCATTTTGGCCATTGTCCCAAGGAACTGTTATATTATTGTTACACGTATGTGCGCGCTTTAAAACTGGGATTTGGGCCTGGTTAGTCGTGTAAAATATATTAAATAAATAAAAGATTCTTCTAATAATCTTCACTCTCCGCTAATCTCCATAATCTACGTCCAGAGATTCATCTACGAAATATAACCAATGAAATATTATATACATTTTCTTTCCAAAGGTAAATTTTTTAATTCGTATTTAACCCATAACTGGTCCATCCCGTATGTTTTATATAATATTGAATGAGGCAAGAGTCACTTAGCTATTTATAGTTAAATTACTCTTTTTTTGTTGTTGCTTTTAAATTTATCTTTTACAGAATATTCTACATATTTTGAATTATTTTTACTTGTAAATAAAAAATTATATCTTTTAAGTCACATTACCTTTCATTGTAATATAAATGAAAATATTATGTTTGAGTAAAAGTTCTTCCCACAGTGAAGCAAAATGTGAAAGATAAGTAAAAGAAAATAATATCATTGAATGATTTAGCAGTCACTTCGTGGTGAAACATTTGTTTTTAAAATTTGATTTTTATTAAAACATTGTACTACACACACAATATTTGAGTTATTTATCACTAATGTAGTTTCTAGAGGAGCAGTTCCTTTCATTACTAGGTATAATTATATTTTAAATTATACAAATTTTTACTTCTTCTTCTTTTGGTGTCATGTCAGGTCCCCCCAACGTTGACTATCACCCGAGAGAAAGCATCCCTGTCCTGGGCAGCACGAAACAGCTCTCCAACACTTCTTATGCCCGTCCAGTCGCGTATATTGCGGAGCCAGGAAATTTGTCTCCTTCCAACACCTCTACGACCCTCTATCTTGCCCATAAGAATCAGGTGGAGCAATTCATATTTTTCTCCTCTGAGCACATGACCCAAATACGATACCTTTCGGATTTTGATATTTGTCAGCAACTCTCTATTCACTCTAGCTCTTTGAAGAACTCTTGTGTTGCTGACCATATCCGTCCAGGGTATCCGGAGCATTCTCCGATGTATCCACATTTCGAACGCCTCCAGCCGGTTCATGCTACTCACTTTGAGGGTCCACGATTCCACTCCGTACAGCAGGACTGACCATATATAACATTTGACCAGTCGCTGTCGAAGTTTCAGGTTAAGATTGTCATCGCAGAATATCTGTCTCATTTTGTTAAAAGCAGCTCGCGATGCTTCAATTCTGCATTTGACTTCGGTTTCTGGGTCGAGGTCTTCCGCTAGGATACTTCCAAGGTATTTAAACTTTGTCACTCTCTCTATACCAGCCCCATTCAATGTGAGGCGTGCTCCCGTGTGATCTTGCCTACTAAACACCATGAACTTTGTTTTACTCACGTTCATGTTAAGACCCAGTCTCACACCAGCCTCATTAATTCTGTTTTCAAATTTTTACTAAAAGATATTATTAGTAGTGATTTTTGGCTCATTCAGTATTTTCACACATGTTATAAATGGAACAATTTACTCATATACATTAATGAATTCAATAGGTATAAATTGAAACACAAAAATGTCACAGTAAGGTATTTAAAAAAGTATTTGCGATGTTCTTTCATAAGATGGTGTTTGCAACAATAGAAGTTCCTATTGTACATTCTTCTGTAATACAGCGCGTGGAGAAATAAACGTTACAGACTGGGGAATTTTATTTTCAAACAGTATCTGCAAATGTACAACCCTTAAATAAGGCTACTGTTTAATATTGTTACGTGGAATTCCTGCATGCTCCGTAATGTCTTGAAGTGTGGAGTAATATGAGTTTAACCCTATGTTATATTACAGCAAATAAACCAGCCTGTCTCGAGAACAGTTTCGTTGAAGGGAATGCGTTTAATAAAAATAATTTATGTTTTAAAGTGTCGCCGCTTTAATTATCAGAGCGCTCGACGTGTGCTTATTAGAATGTATGCGGGACATTTGCTCATACAAGTTGTACGGCGAGGGGCCTGGATTCTCAAAATTTCGCTAAATTTAAACGAAAAAAAAAACGGTTCTGAAACAAAGATAATATTAAAATAAAACTTTAAGCATTTTTTAATGCCAGTAAGATTAAATTGATCCAATTATTTAGAAAATAAGAAATATCACATTTATAAAAAAAGTTCACTTCAATAATTTTTTAAATACTCTTCAAAAAATAGCAATATTCATGGAAATAAATACAAAAAAAAAACTGGTTTGCGGACAACTTTCCTATGATGATATTTTTTTTATGCTGTGTCCTCAAATTATTAATGCTCTGAAAAATATAAAATTAAAATAAAGATAAACAATGTCCGAAATACGACATTCTAACCTAAAAGACGTGAATATGACCGTTAAGCAGTAGGTATATCAGACAACGCCTACTTCACGTTCTTTCGTAATATAAACGCGCGACTTGATTCAAACTGGAATACAACATTTTTCAAACTAAAAGTAGCTTTTTAAACCGATAAATAGTAGAAAAAGAAAACGTCTAGTAATTGATATAGTAATTGATATATACCGCGCATTTCATTGAGCCGCGATGACAGCTAGATTGACCAGTACTAAAAGAATGTGGCGAGATTTACAGACAATTTAAAAACACATATATGTATATTATAAATTAGTAAACGTGTATAAATATTGAATACATTATTTTTATAAGCTTTTAGATAATATTTTATGTGTATAATATTTCTACACATTAAATATCTGCATATATTTTAAAACCATAAGTAATTTTCGCTACTTTATACGATTTCGCCATTTCTTTTCTATAACATGACATGAAACATGTTCAATGCTTACACCATTTGTAGCGCATTCATATTATAAGATTATCGTACTGTAATTCAATTCACTAGAAACAGCGACGAGTCAAGTCATTTGAAACTGAAAAAGTCTTCTCAGATAAAATTATTGAAGGTGAGAAGGTTCTCTAAAACGGAAGAAAATATAAATTTTTATGGCTCCTTTCAGTTTTTAGGTATTGAAATACAACGGATACTTTATACGAACCGTACAGATGAACATATGTAAGTTATTGACTCTGGTGGTGAGAGGGCACACTCCTGAAGACGCTGTGATACGAGTCCAACGAAACGTTGAGAATTAAATTTTTTCACATTCTTACGGTTCATAGGAAATAAATGTTTTATTTCAATTCCTTAATTTGTTCAACGATCTTAATATAAACCATAAATCTTTAGTCACTACAGTTTCCTTTGGTATAGTAAAAGTGCCTGTTTCAATTAAATTGGAAACGTATAACATGAACACAATGACATTGAAGTGGGTTATTTTTTATATAGATGCCCACCATAGTCAAGCATTGATGCATACGGGAGAAAGATATAAAGAAACTCACGATCTCACTCGTTCTAATATGTTAGTCAATATTTTTATTATTATACACCCGTCCTTACATCTAATTTATATTATAAAGGAGAATTTTCATGATGTTGATAATACTATATTTTACTTAATGGAATTAAGTTAAATATAGTATAGTATAATTAAGTTAAGTATGGATTAAAACTAATAAACCAGTGATTTTTTTTTGAAATTCGTCAATATTTGACCGAGAAATTGATTTTCTCTAATGACTGAGAAAATGATTTAAACTCATCTGAACAAAGTGACTACTTCAATTTGATACCAGGTAACATATTGTTTTAGGGAAATCATGTATGTTGGCAGAATGTAAACGAAGATTTATCTTATTTTAAATCTATTTATATAAAACGTACTTGCATCTGTGTAAGTTATAATAAATTGTGAACTTTGCCTATCTTAACACAGACCTTTCTATTAAGTCAGGCATAGTAAAATTAAACCCTACGGATGCATATAAAGTAAAGCATTGAATTAATAAATAAAATTGATTGACTACACGCTGCTAAGTAGTGTTGTTATTGTAATCGAATGTAATACGGTTTTATGTATTTGAAATATTAGGTGGCTATCGCCACCGTTGTACCGAACATAGAGAGAAATCAATCATTTCGATGTAGCGCATGCAACGTCATAACTTGCACGCGAGTTTATAAGCCGTGTATACGACACTTGTAATAATTATTGAAAAATTGCGAGCAAAGCGCTTATAGCGGAATATACTAAAACGTTACAGCTCATAAGTTATTAATTTTTTTTTATAATTATTCATTTGTATTTTTAAATTGTGAAAAGTTGAAATTGTATGCATTATATATTTGCCACGGGAACATTATAATAGAATTTTTTACGAAGGAATAAAATGTATATCATCATACTAAATGTATATTGTTATGAAATAAAATCATTCAAAATGATGTTTCTTAGTTACAAAATGAATTATGACCTTATGTGTGTAATTTTATCGAATATTCTGCTGTGTGTATGTGACCTGTCACATTTACATGGCAGAATATCCCAGAAAACTACACACATAAGATTCTGAACGGCCGTGAAAACCTGAGAACATTTTTGAATTATAACCGTTTATAAAGTTATTTTGAGATTTTGATTAAGTGTCGCTGGGAGTTACGTGCCACAAGGATACAGAATTTCTTCGTACAGCTACCCCAAAATTAAATACGCGTAGGAGCTGTGAAGGAAAACATATTTTCTGTATAGAGATGACTTCACAAAAGAGAAATTACCTTAATTTAGAAGAGAAACAGCTAAATTAACACCAGCTTAATTTTATTTGCAAATTAATCTATGTGTAAGTACTTTAGAACAACCTGTTTGAAATCAGTCTAATGGGCGGGTTTCTTAATAATTACTGTTAATGAAAAGTGAAAATATAACTTCATAATTTCAAACTCACCCAAAATTAAAAATAAATAAATATCTCTACAACCTTAATAGAAAATATAATTGAATTAGATTTCTTTGACTAAAATAAATATTGAATGCTTTAAAAATATTCGCAGAATTAATTAATAAGTGCAATATTTTTATCAGATAATATTAATAATAATAATTCAAATAATTCAGAAAAAGTAATGGTACACCATTTTATATAATTGTTATGTCAGCTAGATAGAAAACTAGTACCTGTTTGTAATGCAATTGTAAATGTGTTATTAATGTGATATCTATGATGATTTATTATTTTTGTTAAATAATTTGAATTTCGATAGTATGCGATTATTCTCACTATTTGGATGACATTTTATGTGTGGATGACACTATATTTTTATTCTCACTTTACCATATTTAATACATGTCCTAAAATATATACGTGAAAATATAATAACCTAACAATTTAACAGACTACTAAACAAATAATTAGTTTATAAACATTAAATCATCAGAATTAGAACGAGAATAAAATAAACCATATAAATTTCAATTGAATATCTTATTTTTAGGCTAATCATTTTTCTGTAGCCAAAAAGTAATGGCGATTAATGAAGGTGACCAGTCGCAGAATCATCGCGAGGAAGTCGAAAGTCTTCCGAATCGCAAATGAAATTGATTGTAATAAAGGGGTCCCTCGATCGTAAATACGTATCGAGATACCGTAAACATAAACTACGTTGGTTTATTGTCACCACCGTTAAAAATAAAACAAACAACAGAAAACGTAAAACGTACATCGCCAAGCCATAAAGTGTAAAACATAAAAAGCCGGACAACGCACATTGCTTCCAATGGACGCATTAACTCTGCATTACCCGCATTGCAAATCCGCTGGCTGAACATGCACTACATAGTAGGAGAGCATTTGGCGAATTTGATCACTATGTTAAACGTTTTCAGTGCGTACAGGGCAGAATTCATTTATTTCAATTGCCAAATACAATCAATACGTAGGCACATAAATATGTTGAAATGACTTGCCGTACGGGAGAAATATCATTTTAGGACTACACGTGTAGTGTAAAGTTTAGAAAGTACACTTAGTATGTACTTTCTAAACTTTCTATCATCACAACATCATTTAATTAATTATTTCTGTGAATATTCTATAATTTGTTAAAAATAGGAACGGTTTTAGTTACAAAATTATTGAAAAAAAAATAATTTCCGCTCATACCTTCCACGCTAAAATAATAATTTTCTATTTCGAAACACAGTCATAAATTCAGTTAAATAAACAAAATAAAAATATCTTGCTAGGTACTAATTAACCACTGGGGTACTAACCAATGCAGGGTTGCGGTGCCAACAAACTATATCATATTTTAAGAACGATGTGTACAAATACCTTAATCATTTTATATATACCTGTAAGAACTCTACAATAATTAAACTTATTAAAAAGTTTGCAGAAGATTACAAGGTAGTTTTTTCAACATAAATAAAAATAAAAACTTAGACGCAAACATATAACCTACAAAAATAAATCAGTGCATTCAATTTGAATAAAAAAAATCGGCATTATTTATATACGAGTATATGACAATTTCACGCCACAGTCTAAAAGGAGAAAAGCAATATACTAGGGTGCCCGCTTAACATGTTTTTTTAGACAAATTTTATTAGTTTGTCCGCTAAATTAACAATTTCATTATAAAAAAAAAAGTTTTAATAAAGTTACTGTTAAAAAATGTAGGTACTATATAAATGAGATGTGCAAAACATAATTGGAGTAGAAATAGGCCGTACTAAAGAAATACGACAAAGAAGTGCTTAATTTATTTATATAAGAGACTTCTGCCCGATGGACAAGTCATTACAGAGATATCAGCAAACAGGCCGACGATATCAGCCCGGCCGTGCAGCGTGGCACACCAGCCACACACTAAAACAACTGCAGACGAAACGTTAAATGCCTACGGTTTATCATCGTTAAAATAATAGCGGTACATCTTTTACTCTTAGAGACATTTATTTAACGAGGGGACATGTGGCGAAACTGTCCCGGCGAGCGGCGAGGGGCGCGCGGCGCGGTGGGGGTGGGGTGACATAAAAAATACCCCGAGGACAAATTGAATGGGAAATCAAAAAGTGATTCGTAAGTTCTTTGTTAAGATGAACTGCGGATCAAGGTGCTCAGTTCAATACATCATTTAGTGATGTGTAAATTTAAGAAATAACAAACCCAACATGTAAATGTGTATTTGCACGTAGTGACCTGTGTCTTTGTCGTGACAATTAATGGAATGAATAATTTTTGGAACTGTTTACGCCTGCAACTCGAAAGCTCATAATTTTACGCCATGTTAGCCACTTGTGAGGTAGGAATTATTTCTTCCGCGCCCCAAACCTTGGAACGGCATGTTAGCTATGATGTCGCCCTCCTCAACTTCGGAATCCAGATTGGGAGACTTTTACAATTATAATTAATATAAATTAACTTTGTTTAAACCACTTATTTATTGAAAAAAATCAACATGTTTCAAAGCCAATGGCTTCTTCATCAGGAGAACAAAAAATGATGAAGAAGCCATTGGCTTTGAAACATGTTGATTTTTTTTTCAATAAATAAGTGGTTTAAAGAAAGTTAATTTATATTAATTATAATTATGTTACCATAAAATAAATTTGCTACATTTGATGAAGAAGTTTTACAATTACCTTCATCTACATTGTAACGATACTTCTACGAATCTATATGGGATAAAATTAATATTATCAGTCAGTGAATCATTGGTAACTGATTTTATGTTTATGATCAATTAGTTGATTAACTTCGTTCCAGAATAACACCGAGTAATTCATATTTTCATTACACAAGCTTTTAGCTTAGTTTGACAATATTAATAATATTGATGTTACGTGCTATGATATGTATGCATCTCTAGTTTTTTTAAATAAACAAATTATATGACTTGGTGATTTTTTGAGATAATTTCACCAAACAATACCTACCTCTGTCATATGTATATCTAAGCTTAGGTTTCTTATTATATTATATTAATTATACATTATATAATATAAAACACTGAAACTTTGAAAAACTGAAACCTCAATCACTGGTTATGGGTTTACAAATCTTTTCAAGTAAATATAATTGCCAACAGTGTGGTTTATAAAATCAAATATTTCGATTATTTACGACTTTAAAACATTTAATTATTTTAGTGATAAAAAATATTTTTAATTTGTTTTTTATATGCTTTTTTAATTAGGTTATGTTTACTTCATTTTCACTGACGATGAACTACAATATTCCTGTATACTTTGTATATTCACATAAGTATAATATTGAAAATAATATATTTTATTTAATATTTTCTCTGTATACCACATCCCTAACAGTTAAATTAGAACTTGATGCACTCGCGAGCCTTAATATGAACATTATTAGCGCTATGAAAAATAAAATATCACAAGATGACAAGTCCTTATAAATATACACAGAGTATGTCAGTATAGACGCATTATCTGACGGGGCGCACGAAGCGCCCACGGGGGGTAGCCGCAACCCGGTACTTTCATGTAGGGATATTTTTCTCACACACCCTTTACATCAGGGGTAAAGTAACTTTCTAAATTAAAAAAAAATTACATCATTAATTTTCAAATTGCTACTTTGATGTCCCTTTAATTGCTTGTTTACATAGTAATATTAGCTGAACAAGATAAATGGAAATTGCTTTGTGCAGGAAGCCTGTTTGCACAGCACATGTATCTATGCAAACCAAGGTGGTGATATGTTCAAAATTGTATTATGAGAATTTTTTGCCTTCTCTGAAATATTGATTAACTTGTTTAATGATTTTTATCGTACCTTAGTTTAACGAATCCTTACAGTCTAATATTATATTCCTAAGCATTATTAATTCATTTAAAGGTGAAGGTTATTATTCATTTGCTCTTAAAAATTTAAATACGTCGCAACCCGTCACTTGATTAACAATATAATATTGTTTAGACTTGGTGAGGTTAAATATACTCATGAAAAATAATCGATATTAGTGCAATATTCAATGAAACATTTTCTTCTTAAACAAATATGTCAGATTTTTTTAAAAATTTCTTCGCGTCAGCGATACTCTGAGCACTCTACTTGTGCTTAACCGCCTATTCTAAAAACAATCTCATTATAATAAAAACAAATATATGTTTTATAAGTAATATATGAATTGGAAGGGTAAAAAATTATAATAAAAATCTTCAAATATTAGGTCCTTACATATGAAATTGACGTTTAGTATGGGAGGAACATAAAGTCGATTTTTTTTTATTATAATATATTTATTTAATCAAAGTATGTACCATTGCTATCTATGCACTTTTGCCATCTCATAGGTAGTTCATCGATCCCTTTACTAAAAAAACCATTCGGAAGGGAATCAATAAAATCTTTGAAGGCGGTTTGGACTGCCCCATCGGAGTTGAATTTTTTCCTTTGCAAGAAGTTATCCAAATTTCGAAAAAAATGGTAATCTGTTGGGGCAAGGTCCGGAGAGTACGGTGGATGTCTTAGACATTCCAATTGAAGCTCCTCTAATTTGGTAGCCGTCTGTTGTGCAGTGTGTGGTCTAGCGTTATCATGAAGCAGCAGTGGCCTAGAGCGATTAACCAGCCTCGGTTGTTTAGCAGCTAGCTTTTCCATCATGGTTTGCAGTTGCTGACAATAGACATCTGCCGTAATCGTCTGGCCAGATTTAAGAATGCTGTAGTGAACGACACCAGCACTAGTCCACCAAACGCTCACAAGTAACTCGCGTTTGTTGATTTGCTTCACTCAATTCGTGAGGTACCCACCTTTCAAGCTTTTTCACCTTACCAATTTGCTTCAAGTGGATTAAAACAGTTTTATCACTAACACCGCAGCCTGTAGCTAACTCGGATGTGGTTTGCGATGGATCCGCTTCCACAATAGCCTTCAATTCTTCATTATCAACTTTGGTCTCCGGCCGTCCACGGGGCTTGTTCTGCAGGTCGAAATTTCCAGAACGAAAACGTTGGAACCAAAAACGCACTGTGTTTTCTTTTGCGGCACCGTCGCCATACACATCATTAATCCTTCGAGCCGTTTCTGCAGCACTGGTGCCACGGTGGAACTCGTACTCGTAAAATAACGCGATATTTCAAGTTTTTCACTTTGTAAACTGAGTGACGCAAAGAAAAAAACAATTGAGGAAAAAACAAATGAATTATAATTTTCAAAACACAAATACATGAGTAAATAGCTGTATAAATTTGGATTTGGAATTCCTAACCAAAGAGAAGATATTTGAGATCAAATTTGCCAGTACGGTAAAACGTCAATTTCATATGTAAGGACCTAATATGTTAATAGACGCGGATTCTTTAAGTGTAGTATTATTCTAAAATAAATAAAAGTAATTTATACACTATAAATAAATAATTTATATACTTTAAGTACTCTTTATTAGAATGCATTCAATTGCTTCAGGCAGCGGTGCCTGGGTAATCTGCACTTGTATATGAAAGCCATAAGACTTATATCATGTGCATACGAGGCGAGGTTTTAGATGAAGAGATTTTCCAGGACTAATTTGTTCCGGGTAAAGTGTTATGGATGATTTTAACATGATTTAATGGTCAGTATGAATTGTAATTGTGTGTATTTTGTTGTGCGTGTGCTACTGAAGACAAGCGCTGCACACGTGATGGGGATGTGCCGTGGAGTTGTAAAACATGCTTTGTTATGGGTTATGTTATGAGTCCAATGACTCGATTCGCTTCAATTCAAGCGACAGATCAGTGTAAATTTAAAAATTGATGTAACCTTTAAATTAAAAAAAAAATGTTTCAAATCGTACATATTAACTGGAGTATTTTAATAATAATATTTTTTTGGTATTATGTGTGGTTAACATTTTTTATTGTATTATACGAAGATAAAAATTCGATCACGAGAAGCAATAAAACGAAATAAGTGGTCACTAACGGCACGCACGTCGTACATTTAAGACCTCTTTCATATAAGATGTCTTTATAAAGCCGACCAACGCTCGCTACAAGCCAATCCATTCGCCTACAAATATTTGTGTAAGTAATGTAACCACATGTAAAAATAAATGTGTAATATTTACCTTAATATAATAATTGACAATTTTTACATGTGCTTTTTTACTTTGAACCCGATTTCAACAGATCCTGATGTGAGTTACTCGAGGGGTAGCTCTGCTCCTTATCTGTAAGGGAACACACTCCGAGATGGCCTATAGGGGATGGTAAGCCCAGAGGTCCGCAGCCGCTGCGGGAGGGGGGAGGGGTGGATGGCGGCAAGGGTGAGAACAACTTATCTCAAACGGGTGCGTCCGTTACTATCACTTTTTTTTCAAAAGCTCTCACTATAGAAGAGTCTCGGTAAATTAAAATAATCAATTTATTTACCTTGAAAGAATACTTGACGAGAGCTAGTTAATAAAATATTCTTACGACATTAGTTTTATGACTTAGCTTTAGGACTTAAATTGTGTTGTTTGGTGATTCTGACATATTCATATGATATACGTTTAATGCACGTTTAAATTACTAAAGTTAAAAAAAATTGCGACACGATTTTTGTGCAAGGTTACAATTTACACAAGTTTTGCAAATTTGTGTAAATTTGTGTAAAAAACATAAAAAAACTCTATGCACGAACAAGCTTTTGCAAGGAGAAAAAATTTATCATGTTGGCTGTCAGATATCTCATAACAAAATTGTCCGAGGACGCATCGATATATTATAACTAATTAATATTAGATAACATATTTACACTTGTCTCGTAAGAAAAAATAAAATTTGTGAATACAGTAAATACCTAGGAATCTTGCTATATATTAATCGAACTGCTATAATGTAGCAAATAAATTATAAACAAAATGTATACATTTAGACCACCGCGTTTCTATGGTGAGATGGTGCAGGGCATCTGTCAGCAGATGATCGCACCCGGCAAGCACGCTGGTCTCCGCCGGGGTGCGCGAGCGGCCCTCGCAGGCTAGGCCCCACATTTTATTATTGGATGCTCGAACGATAACTGCATTTATTTCTAACTCCATTTTTACCGCGTAAATTCCCATCAGTATACTTTCACTCGAGTAAGCACGCTTTTCTTTAAAATTTACTTTTACGTCCAAATTGCCTGCTTATACGCACACACCCAAGATAAACTTCACGACATACCTGCACAAGTGTAGCAGCTTTACATTTCATGTACTCTAATCCTTTTTAGAATACTGTACACAAATCACGTCATAAAAATACAACTAAAACCCCCAAATTTTGTGGGGCACCCATAAAATAAAAATATATATCTTATGGGTCCTGGACAACTATCCGGCAGTCAAAATGAAAATAAAACTTAATATAAAACGCTCAGCAGACTGTATACTCTCTCAGAGATGAAAAACCAAATCAACGTCGTGGTTATGATTTCACAACTTTCGTCATTTTTAAATAGAAGGTTGAGCTAATATTAATAACGTATATATTTTTTTTTTGTTAAAAAAAATCCTTGTTTACAAATAAAGGTACTTAATACTAATTTAACAATAAAAATATAAGATAAATTACACCTTTTTTTTTGTTTTTGTGGATTATGCCACTCTACTAGGCTACGCCTGTCCCAGAGTGGCGTTATAGAACACAATTATAATATTTTTTTTAAATTTGTCAGTAATATTTATTTTCATAAAGTAGTAATTATGTATCTACAAAGTATCAAATGCAGTGTTAGTGATAAGTTGAGTGAGTCATAAGTCCAAGTGTAAATATGTGTAGAATAATTGTTAAATGTAGAAAGGGTTAAAGATTTGTTTAAGATTATTTTTTATTTTTCTTAATTAATTAATTAATTTATATAGGTATATATTTTTATTTATAGACATTATTATGCATTTACAGTAAGTAAATTTTCAGTTGCTGTTCTACCTTTGGAGGCAAGCCAGTTGTTTGCTAAAGCTTTTATTTTATTAATTGAGTATATTCTGATTTTCGGGAAGTCTGTTTTAAATATGTTAAATATTTTAGGCCCTATGTATGAGTAATTTTTCTGTCCATGTGTTGTCTTAGTTTTTGGTATTTCGTCAAGGTTTCGTAATGCTTGTCTAGTATTATGTGAATGCGAGTTACTGGTTGCTGTTAGGTGGTTTGTGTTTTTGATGTAGAAGATGAGGGTGGACTTAACGAACAGCTGTCTAACGTCCAGTACATTAAATTCTCTGAATAGTCTGTCTGATTGGTATATAAATGGTTTCTTATTAATGACTCGGAGCAAGGTTTTTTGTGCCGTTATAGCTGGTTTTAATGTGGTTTTGTAAGTACCTCCCCAACTTGGAATCGTATAGTTCAAAAATGACTGGGCAAGAGCATAATAGATAGTTTTGAGTTGCTGTTTATTAAAAATATTACGTATGGATTTAAATAGATAAATGAGTTTAAGAAGTTTTCCCGATAATAGTTCAATGTGAAGTTTCCAGTTTAGGTGCCTGTCTATTATGATTCTCAAGTATTTCACACTATCTGCATTTTCCAAGGGGGTGCAACTCAATTTTAAATCGCTAGATGGCTGCCCTCTTTTATCTATGCTGAATGTCAAATACTTAGTTTTTTTGAGATTGACTGTTAGCAAATTATTTTCCAGCCAGTGTTTTACTACGTTGCAACCCAGTTCAGCTGCTTTGAAAACAAGATCCCATGTTGAAGCGTGAAACAGGAGTATTGTATCGTCTGCAAAAGTAACTATTTTCCCCCCGTTGTTAGCTTGCATAAATCGTTTATGTATAGGAGGAATAAAACAGGTCCTAGTGTACTTCCTTGAGGGACTCCGTATTTGATGTAATGTTCGTCACTTTTATTTTGTCAAGTTGTGTAAATTGTGTTCTATCTGTAAGGTAAGTTTTGAACCAGCTATAACTTGCTTCCGAAAGTCCAGTCTGTTTTAGTTTGTGAAGCATTTTTTCATGTGAAACTGTGTCAAAAGCTTTCGTCAAGTCTAGTGCTATTGCTATACATTTTTAATTATTGTCAAGTTTCTCTGAAATATAACCAATAACTTCCTGTATTGCTTCTTGTGTACCCCGATTTTTTCTAAATCCAAACTGGTTGTTGGCTAAAATTTGATGTTTTTCTAAAAAGGTGGTGAATTGATTACAAACACATTTCTCTAGCAGCTAAGATAGTAAATTTAGGATGGATATAGGTCGGTAGTTATTTGGATCGTCTTTATTGCCAGCTATGTGTATGGGTGTGATTTTAGCCGTTTTTAGTTGGGACGGGAAAATACCTTTTGTGATGCTTTAATTAAATATATGAACTATAGGGTTTAGTAATATCTCTTTTAACGATTTAATTACTCTAGCGGATATTCCGTCCGGGCCTGGAAAGCAGTCTATGTTCAGGTCATCTACTATTTTTTCCACATCTTTGTAACAGATAGGGGAGATCTCAAATTTGGGGAGATGGGATCCGTTAGTTTTTATATTATCATAGTGTGACTGCTGTTTATATTTATTTAGTAATTTACGCGCTAGTGTTTCACCAATTGTGGAGAAGTGAAGGTTTAGTTTATCCGCTATTTCTTTCTTATCAGTGATGGTAGTGTTGTTGTGTACCAAAGTATTAATGTTACTTTTTTATGTGTTTCACTACTATTTAATTCTTTTACGGCATTCCATATGTTTTTAGTATTATTGTTTTGTTCGATTTTTTGTTTGTAGTGTTGTTCTTTCCTTTTTTTATTATGTTGTTACATATATTACGGTATCTTTTATAATACTGATATAGTGAATGGTTGAATGGATGTTTCTTTACTTGCTGATGAAGTTGGTCACGTTTGTGAGTGCATTTTATTATATTCGATGTTATCCAGGGTTTTATACAGTTATTTATTATTCTAACATTAGAGGTAGTTTTTTTTTTCAATATGTTTATTAAGAGTGTTTAAGAATCTAGATAAAGCTACATCCGTTTGTTTTTCTTTTAATACGTCTATCCAGCTTTCTGTAATTAGATCAGTTTTAAGTTCTTCGAAGTTTATTTGTTGGATTTTTGTTAGATGTTGCTTACGTTGTAGTTTTGTGGTATTGCCGTGTAGCCCTAGCACAGTGCTGTAATGGTCGGTAATCGTTGATTTAATGACAGCAGTCTGTATGCTTAGTTTTGATTTTACATATATGTGGTCAAGACAAGAACCTGACTCTCTGTTTTCCCGTGTTGCTACGCTTGAAACTTCATATGCGCCTTTTTGGTATGGTTTGGTTTTGGGTTTGTTCTGGATATTTCTAATGTCTGGTCCACTGCTGTGTCTGCTATTAAGTTTTCTTTTGAATGCTATTCAGATTTTCAACTAATTACTTAAACAATATTTACAAAAAAACACGGATATTCATAAATTTTTCTATGAATGGCATGAAATGATATATCTTGAGAATACTTGAAAAGAATATTCTTCAAATGATCAGTTTAATGTTTTTAACATGTGAATAATTTATGCATATTTTCGCAAAAATATGGAAATAATTAATAATAATAATAAATAATAAATAATAAATAATAGTCTTAAAAATGAAATAATTTTTTATCGGGAAGTAGATTCTCGGGCAGTTGGCTTTCGGGAAATTGGCTTGTCTGGCAGTCGGCATGTTGGGTAAACGGCTGTCAGGTAAACGGCTGTCGGGTAAACGGCTGTCGGGTAAGCAACTGTCGGGTAAACGGCTGTCGGATAAACGGTTGTCGGATAAACGGCTGTCGGATAAACGGATGTCGGGTAAACGGCTACTGGGTAATCGGCTGTCAGGAAGTTGAGCCAAATCCTTATTTTATATCAACTGTCATTTATCATCAACTGTTTCGGACCTCGATTCTGCGATTGTCGGCAAGGAAATGTTCACCGATTTGCTTGAATGTTTAATATTTATGATATAAATTATTAAAACATAACTTCATCTAACAACTACTTCAATGATTATTTTATCATTATTATTTATTGATTATTTTATAAAAAAAACTGTTTCCAGCTGTCTGTAGGATAAATATTAATTGAATATTGATGACTCAAGGATTATTCAAAGACCGCTTTCCGTATACTGTGAACAAATTCATTCATTTCAAACCAGGATGTTTTTAAGATAACATCAACTGCAAAGGCTTTTGTGCCTCAAACCATAATACCAAGTAATGACGGGGAATCGAAGAAATTGAAATGGTGGAAATACAATTCCTTTCAAAATACAATTACGTATAACATCCATGAATTTATTATGAGTGGTCGCCTCCGTTCGACAAGCGATCAAGCTGTTGTTTAATTCATGGAATTTTGATTAATATCGGTTTGTGTTTGCTTTTCTGACAAGTTTCCTTCCGACGAAGATATTTTCTTTGGGAAATGTTACACAAATAATCCCGCGTTCAATAGGCAACAATAAATTATTTGTTGTCAACGTGAACATGTTTCAACAACTCTTATTGCTCATGGTGAACAAGCAAGATGTATTCGTAATTTTTAGTTTTGTCAGCAAAATAAATGTAGAAAAATGTTTTTATAATATCTTACTAAAATTATCAATGTATTTGATTTATTTTTTCGAAGGCTAATACGTGTTCAAATTTAAGCTATGGCTAACATTGTTAGTCCGTATATTATCTGCGATGCATAATTCTATACCTATAAAACTCAATGCCTGTCTGTCCGTTATCTATAAAAATCTACACCAGTAGTCCGATTCGACTCAAATTTTACATAATTATGCTCTAGTTATTTTCTCCCTCCTCTTTTACCTCTTCCCCTCGCCACGATATATTTTCAATGCAAATCTGTACCGTTCAATCGATCGGACTCAAAATTTGTAAACTTTTTCTTTGGGACCCGGCGGTAACATAGGCGAAATTTTCCCCCTCTCCCATATATATTTTCAATACAAATTTGTACCGTTCTTCCGATCGGACTCATAATTTGCAAACTTATTCATTAGGACCCGGCGGGTAACATAGGTAATATTTTCCCCCTCCTATTTATCCCTGTACCACCCCCTTATACATTTTCAATGCAAATTTGTACCGTTCGACCGATCGGACGCAAAATTCGGAGACTTATTCTTTAGGACCCGTTGTTATTTGTAATTGATATGGGAACAATTCTCTATAATAAATATTAATTTAAACATTTAAATATTCCCAATTTCATCAAAAACACGTTCTTTTAAGGGGGGGGTAAGTTTAATTCGTACAAAAAAAGGCATGTTGTGAATTTTTTGTGACGACACAGTTAAAATCTCTTTATTAAAACTAATAATACATTAAAGTATGACATTTTAAAAATATTGTGTAAAATTTTCAAGAAGAAATATTAAAAAATACGGCAATGGCAGCAATTATTCGGACGTGTCTCGGAAAAAAGTAGAATTACGGTGTCCATCATAACTTGGTGCTAGATCATCCGAAATCAAAAAATTAAAGTTCATTCGTTAGAATATAGATTTTCCCAGGTAACGCTTGGAGGGTTTTTTGAAATTTCAATTTTTCAATTTTTTGTAACACTTTGAAGGGAAAAACGCGATTTTTTGCGAAAAATATCGACTAATTTGTTATTAAAAAATAAAAATTAACAACATATTTAAAAAAACAGCGTTACCTAGTAAATTATGTACAGAAATAGTGTTCAAAATTTCAAAAGGATCGGTGTAGTAGTTTTGAAGTTATGATGGACACCGACTTTGAAAACGTGAGATGTGGGGAAAACGCTTTAAAGTTTTGCACACTGTAAAATTCAAAATAAAACTCAACACTTATTTTATACTTATACATAATCGTCGATGCCATGTTCACACAGCACATGGCATCGACGACACAGAGCTTTCATCATCAGCATCCTTTTGTCCTTGTCTACGCAAAACTCTTCCAATACAATAGCACATCCGGTAGTCCTCAGGTGAGCGCGTCTCTTAGCTGCCCGAGCAGGTATAGAAAATGAGTCTGAGTATCGCTCAAATATTCATAATTTCGTCAATTTTGCTCCGATTGACTTGAAATTTTGACACAATATTCTTGCGATGTTATACATTCATTTAAAAAATTAAAAATAAAATGCGAAAAAAAAAGTTAAAAACCTTACCCCCCCTTAATACATGAAATTATTACCAGGAATGAGCGATTGCGCATTCTAGAACTGCTTTTAATCCGTAATTAGTTTAATGCTTTTACACAAAAACTGCATAAAATTATGGTTGTTTGATTTTGGTTGATGCTAGTAATTTAATGTAGCACTGTACTTTTATATAATTCCAATCGTCCTTGAAAACATCCTAATGTTATAAATCTTTGAGTCTGCTAGCGACATGAGAACGGATTTGCTCTGTTGAGTCAAAAATGAATTGAAAATTAGTTTTAACAAATTTGTGATATGTTAACTTTGTCACCCCGAGGATGGCGGCTCTCCGCGAGCAGCCCTCACGTGCCGGCAGATTAGAGGAAGGGATTCCCAGTGCAGAATCTCTGGCAAGTTATGCCCTGGATGTTTGCCAAACTTCCTCCCTTCAAGTAAAGACGGCATAGGATAAGTTAGTGAAACCACAAACTTATCCGATTACGTCACAAACACGATCATCTAAGAAAAAACTAACATAAAATTATTATTGTATATAAAAATATGTATTATAAATAAAAATAATATAAAATAGGTTTTCGACTTTCATAAAATAATTTTAAGAACAATATTTTAAATATTTATTACTGTGTATACGTAAATTTTCTTATACAAAAATATGCCTTAATGAGATTGATTAATGAATATGTCTGTTGGATTACGCGAGGAGAAAACTTTAATATTTATTATCTTAATCTATTTAATGTACCTATATTTACTTAAAGGGATAGTTTTATTTAAATACTAGTATTTTATGTGCTATCAAATGTAAATAATCCTTCTCAAACTAAAAATGTTTGGGGTTGGATACGGTTTACTCACTTTAATGACCCTTCGCGAAGAATACTTTTTTGAAGATTTTCCATTGTAGAGTGTAGTGTAGAGTGAAGCGATGTTGTTTGAGTTTCCTTATCACAGGTTATATTTATTTTATTTTTATTTATTTATTTTTTAACAAACAGACCTTCAATAGGTCATTAATGACTCTAATACATGGTCCTAGAGTGACATTAAGATTAAGATAAGTTACACTTAGTAACAAGTACTCGTAATATTTTGTGTCTTTTTATGTACAATATGTAAAAGTTTAGTAACGATAATTTTTTCGAAGTTACGTTATAATTTATGAACTCAGTCGACTAGAATAGTACAAAAAAAAAATACAGTTTCATGCCTAATTTTTTTTTCGGAAGAGTTTGAAATTGGTAACATTAAGTATTTATTTATAAGTTTATTTTTTTATTTTTTTTATTTTTACGCTTCAACAGGCCATGAGACCCAACAACAGAAGCGAAATACATCACAAAATACCCAGGCTTGAGTAAATCACATAGATTCTACGAAGTAGAGGAATCGAACCCTGTGTGAGTAGCCAGTGGGCTACGAGGGCCGCTTTTTGTATATATTTCAATGCGTCGCGTGTTGTCGCTGGCGCCTCGCTATCGCCCCTGGCGCATAGCCCTTTCAGTTAAAGGGAAAGTTTCATCATTTCGTCGTCGGTCGTTGCTTAACGCTGTGGATTGTATTAACTTAAAATGTTTTTTAAGAACTACTTCCTCGCATCTCCGATTACTTTAAAGTTTATTTCATAATAGTTAACAACACAACATGACTGTTTACAATAGTTAGATTACATGTATTTAAATACTGTTTACAAAACATGAATAATTAAATAATTTATTAATATTCCGAGGTTTTCAAGGCCACTCAGAATCTTCTAGTTTGTGCCGGGGTATTCTGGGGTATTATGCCGTGTTTTTATAGGTCTAGGTCAGAAAAGTCGTAATAAAATCGTAATAAAAGGCATAATACCCCAGAAAGACACAAACCAGAAGAATTAAATAATTTCATTATAATCATTTTATTAGTTTTAATCGTCATGAGAAATTGACCAGTTTAACCTTTTAAATGCCATGAGCGAATTAAAATGCCAATATTTTGTGCTTTTCAACCCAAAAGAGCGATTACACATTCTTTATGAAACTGCGTTGCCGGAATTCTACAATATCATTAAAGCCAAATGCGCAGATCCCAGCTTATAAAGGACTTCTTCAGTCAACACCTTTAAATTCTATCCCTACCCTGTGCGATGTTAAACTAGTTTGCTAGTTAAAAAGTTAATCGTACGAGAATTTAACTTCGTTGCCGGAAAATAATTTTCATTTGCAGATTATTAAAAATGCCTCCTCTGGAATGTGTTTCGTTCTTTAGCGATCGTATGTGGAAATAATATGAATTATTCCACACACAATGATGTTCCACAAAGCGCGACACGTGTCGTTGATTGATCGACGTCCAGCTATCGATTGTCTCCAAAAATAATACAATCTTAAATACATAATTCGGGTTTCTTCAGTTGGCGGGGGCCATTAAGCCCCGCTGATGACTGGAGCCGCGCTTCCATGCACCGGCCATTAATCATCCCGCCCGACAGACCGACTCGTACTAAATTCATGTGGGGACAAATCCAATTCTCAGCAGCGCAGCGAGCCCGGGCTTCGTGCTCACGCTTCGACTTGACAAACTTTCCTCTAGACGGATTTTTACATTTTCAATTGTGAAATGGCGAGCGCCACTCTAACGATCTAATAATGTTTCGAGAGGTTGTAACTCTTCGATGATTTTTTTTGTAATGAGGATATTATATTTCTCACTAAAATAATTGGTATTATTTTTAGATATGGAGAACTTTAAATTAAAATAAAACACAGAAAAATGTTTATAATATCCATGAAATAAGATTTATTTGAAAGATAAGTTTATGGCATTAATATTTGAGTATAATTTAGAAGAATATGTGACTGCCGTGAATGGCGCGTAATCTGGAGGTCCAATTTTTACACTCTTCGCAGTAAATCAGGCTGTATTTCGGCAAAAATCCATGGAATGTTGGCTACCAAGTGCTCAATTGTTTCATGTGTTCGGCGTACACATGTGCCTTTACATATTCCCAGAGAAAATAATCTTATGGCGTCAAATCGCACGAACGAGGTGGCCAGTTAACAGGTCCATTTCGTGAAATTAATCGTTCGTTAAATGTTTCTTTCAGTAAATTAATGGTATCTCACGCTGTGTGGAATTTGGCGGCTTCCTGCTGAAATTGCATATCTGCAACATCAGTGGCTTTCAAATGAGGCGAAAAAGTTAGTAATCATGACTCTGTATCACTCACCGTTGATTGTAATATTCTGATCATCATCATTTTGAAGACTTATGGACCAATGATTTCACCGGCCCATAAAGCGCACTCTACGGTGACTTTTTCTATATGTAATGGTGTTTCGACAATGCCTTGTGGATTATCATCGCTCCAAATGTAGCAATTCTGTTTATTGTTTATTATTTAATCAAAAGTGTGCTTCATCACTAAGCACACCTTTGGTTAAATTTTTTGTGGCAGAGGAACAGTGATTGGATTTTTGCAAACCTCTCCCTGCTGAGCCGCCCTTTACACGCACGAAGATGGCCATTAGAGAAAAAAATGTCAACCTGGCGACGCAGAGTAGGACTGATATGTCAGCTTTCGCTCATAAAATGGTCCTGGGATTGCGGTGGGTATCCAATCGCTTAAAAACCAAGGTGTTGAAAACAAATACATTAGAATTCTGAGAAATATCTACAAAAGCAGCAAAGCTAAAATTAAACTAGAGGAGGAAATAAAAATAGAAAGAGGTGTGCGCCAGGGTTACCCAGTATCACCCAAACTATACACAGCCGTTATGGAAGACGTCTTTCGTAAATTGAACTGGGATAACTGTGGATTATCAATCAACGGGGAGAATCTGTCACACTTAAGATTCGCTGACGACCTGATAATCTTCTCGCAATCGAAAGACGAGCTACAGACGATGCTCAGTGACTTAGATAAAGCAAGTCGCAAAGTGGAATTAATTATGAACACACAAAAACAAAAGCCATGACGAATGGTAAGCATGAAGTGATCTGCGTCAATAACAACATCATTGACTATGTAGACGAATATGTGTACTTTGGTAAAATAATTTCACCAAACGACATAACTACAAAGGAAATAGATAGACGAATATGAAATGCGTGGAAGCGATATTGGAGTCTAAAGGAAATCACGAAGAACAGAGATATGAGCATAGACATCGAAAAGAAACTCTGCGATACCTGCATTCTGCCTGTCCTAATTTATGGCTGTCAACCTGGGCGATCACTTAAGCCCACGAAAGAAAGCTAGAGTCTTGCCAAAATGCTATGGAGAGAAGTATGTTGGGGACAAAACTATTAGATAGAATAAGGAATTCAATAATCAAAGAACAAACAAAAACGAATAATGTTTAAGTATGCATCAGAAGGCTTAAATGGAAATGGACTGGACATACAATCAAGGGAAGAGAAAAATGGTCGAAAACAATAATGTATTGGTTCACAAGAGACAATAAAAGGAAACGAAGCACGCCTTCTAGAGGATGGGTGGATGAGATCAAAGCTACAGCAGGTGGCGCGTGGACCAGAATAGCAAAAGATAGGGAGGAATGGAAGAAATTGGATGAAGTCTTTGCCAAGAGGCATACAGACGGAATGAAACGTACTTTATATATCGAAAAAGGCAGCACTTATACGCGTGACTCTGTTTATTCCGAAGTCCTGTTGGTGAGAGGGATACGAAGAATCAACGCGATATACTCTATAGTTCGAAAGAGAAAGCCACAAATGTTCGCCGTGTAGCCCTCTACGGTTAAAATAAATAAAAAAAATGCTTATATTGGACATGAATGAATAATGTTTTCTGTAAAACATATAAGGTATAAATTTTTTAAATATTGAAAAAATATACAGTTGACATATGTCAAATAAAAATTATAATTAGCATTAGTGCTAATGTATGAAAGGTGAATTATGCGGAGAACGGAAGATAACAAGAAATTCTTACCATTGGGAGACACCTATATCGATGATGTAAGCTTAATAAAATGATCATTGAAAGATTTGGCAGATTCTTAGTGGCGCAAAATTATATTTAAAATATGTTTTATTTTAACTTTGTAATACACACACAATATGAATTACTACTAAGGTTTCGAGAGGAGCAGTCCCTTTCATCATCAGGTGTATAACTAACTGAAATATAAAATGTATCAATCTAATCGGGTAGGTTCGGGGGGCGCGCGGTGGGGAGTGGTATTTTTTTCCGCATAAAGCTCTAGGATTGGTGAAGTGGACTGAAATGTGATATTATTTATTAATGTGTTTTTTTGTCAGGATAGAATTATATCCTGACGAAGGCCATTTCTGGCTTATTTTTACTCCCTTTATATTAACTCGTGGTGTCTGCTTGCTTGCTTGCTTGCCGGCTTGCCGTCAAAAAAACTTTGGATCGATTTTTTACCCTTTTCCCGTTATCCAATCGAGCTAAAACTTGGCAAGTAGACTCGTGGCGATGATCAAGAAGATCTATCAAATTTTCGTTAAAAAAATTTAATAATTTTAGTATAATTTCAGATTTTTAGAAGTTTTATTGTTTTTTTCAAATTGGAATCATTAGTTTGATTAGCAACGGCGGCCCGATAACGTCGCGGAATATTTTCTAAATTTGAACTACTCCGTCGGTATACATAATAAGTACTTCACTACGAATGTCGAAAATCTAAATTGACTGACAAATGTTTTTAGAATTTAATCTTCAAAGCATGAAGTGTCTTATCAAAGCTCAAAACATCTGACATTTTTGAAGTATATTAAATTACTGTAAGTTTAGTGTTATGTTATATGTTTTAATTCGTCTTAATTGTTTTTATATTTTACAAAGAAAGACAGTATAATAAAAACTTGGTTTTTATGGGTTAGTTTTTTTATAAAACTTTAGATTATCATGAAAATAATTTACATTGTATATTAACAATTCATTCGCTTTGATACAAATCAAATGAAATAAAATCAAACAGTTTATTATAATTTTATTTGACTTGTATTTTTAAGTATGTGATGGGATGTTTGAAAGTAAGAGAGTGGTTGGTTTCAAAGATTGATTTATTATTCAGTGTCTCTACATACAAAGTGAATAAGTATAGACTAGGGAGCTGATGATAATGATGATAGTAAATAGTATTAGAGGCATGTAGAGGCGTTTAGAGGAGGTTCGGACGTAGCGGCCGCGTAGCTTGGCGTTATCGTAATGTTGTTCGTGGTCAGTTACTCAGTGCAACTATACTGAGCGTAAAGGTAACGTCACGTGACGTAGCAGCTGCATAGCTCGGCGTTATTGTAATGTTGGCGGAGATCAGTTACTCAGTGCAACTATACTGAGCGTAAAGGTAACGTCACGTGACGTAGCAGCTGCATAGCTCGGCGTTATTGTAATGTTGGCGGAGATCAGTTGCTCAGTGCAACTATACTGAGCGTAAAGGTAACGTCACGTGACGTAGCAGCTGCATAGCTCGGCGTTATTGTAATGTTGGCGGAGATCAGTTGCTCAGTGCAACTATACTGAGCGTAAAGTAACGTCACGTGACGTAGCAGCTGCATAGCTCGGCGTTATTGTAATGTTGGCGGAGATCAGTTACTCAGTGCAACTATACTGAGCGTAAAGGTAACGTCACGTGACGTAGCAGCTGCATAGCTCGGCGTTATTGTAATGTTGGCGGAGATCAGTTACTCAGTGTCTAATCACGTGACGTAGCAGTAATAGGTAACGTCACGTGACGTAGTAACTTCACGTGACGTAGCAGCTGCATAGCTCGGCGTTATTGTAATGTTGGCGGAGATCGGTTACTCATTGCAACTATACTGAGCGTAAAGGTAACGTCACGTGACGTAGCAGCTGCATAGCTCGGCGTTATTGTATGTTGTCGGAGATCAGTTTGCTCAGTGCAACTATACTGAGCGTAAAAGTAACGTCACGTGACGTAGCAGCTGCATAGCTCGGCGTTATTGTAATGTTGGCGGAGATCAGTTACTCAGTGCAACTATACTGAGCGTAAAGGTAACGTCACGTGACGTAGCAGCTGCATAGCTCGGCGTTATTGTAATGTTGGCGGAGATCAGTTGCTCAGTGCAACTATACTGAGCGTAAAGGTAACGTCACGTGACGTAGCAGCTGCATAGCTCGGCGTTATTGTAATGTTGGCGGAGATCAGTTGCTCAGTGCAACTATACTGAGCGTAAAGATAACGTCACGTGACGTAGCAGCTGCATAGCTCGGCGTTATTGTAATGTTGGCGGAGATCAGTTGCTCAGTGCAACTGTTCTGAGCATACAAGCGTCGTTACGGGGTAGGTTCGGCATAATGTTGGCGGAGGTCAGTACTCGGCGTAGGTACTCATCCCCGCTGGTGTAGGTTCTAACGCGCAGCGAGATGCTATTGCATATGAGACTTAGGCTAAAGTGGATGTAGCGGGGGTATGGATTATATACCCGTCGATCTTTTGTGTATTCTCCTTTTAGTCGTGTATCGCTGAAGCTGCTCTGGTTCATGACCGGACTTATTCCAATCAGCATAAATGAAGGTGATCGGCCGAGAGACAAAAGACGGTAAAATGTCTTTTGTAGTAAATCGCTAATGAAGGTCAGCTAGAAACTGCACGCTGGACGTTTGTATGAGGCTACGCCCTGGGGGTGTTTATGCCAGAACAACACACTATTGACATAAACAACCAGTATAACCACCACACTGCTGACTGCGCATCTTCAGCTAACGCCGTGAGCATTGCCCCACCTACTGTTGCCACTGCGGAAACTCGAATATTGGTCAATGGACTTGGGAAATATTCACGTACTGATGCTGCGCTAACAGCTGGGTAATGGGCTTATGATTTAATCGTGGCATTGCCCCCACATATTAAAGCGATTGAATTTTTATATGCCGTATTAACTACTTTCATGATACGAGTAGTCTAAAGTTTTACAAGAAATAAGTCAAAAATATTTTAAAAATGCGAAATTTGATGTCGCTTATCTCTATTTAGTTACATTTGCGTTGCTTCTTATTTACTTCATGCTTTCGTACAATATTCCTTGGTATAGAAAAGATGTTAACCACAAATTTTTATGAAAATATTTAAGAAAATCACTACACATGTTTCCTGCAACGGGTGACGTTTCTCCATATTAAATCTCGTAGCATATTGGATTTTGATTGGTGCGATTGCATTTTGTTTTTGTTCAGTGTCATTTTTGCTTCCCACTTTGCGGCAAGGGGGCGGAAGGTCTTGCCATCCCCCTTTTTTACTGAACATTTTGAATGGCATAGAAACATTTTTACTTGTATTGGGAGTTTACTGAGTGTGAAGAATTAGATATAGATCATTGATCATCATCATAGTTATCAAAAAGCTTGCACATAAATGTTTTAAAGAGTCCAAATCTATAAACAGCTATGCACTTTTTCATGATCTTAGAAAAAATTGCAAAACTTTATCTAAGAAATGTTACAATGAGTACATCGCCAAAACTGAAAGCAATATAAAATCTAATATTAAGAGTTTTTGGAAATATGTTAATCCTAAAAAACAAAATAGTTCTAATCTACCAAACACTATGCACTTTCGCAATGAATCCAGCGACAACATCAACGGCATTGTTAATTTATTTGCAAAATCATTCATGAATGTATATTCAGCTACTGATAATAGCATTCCTGACTCTGAACTCATTGATAGTCTTAACATTTCATCAGTTCGCATCAACCTTGATCAAGTCGTAAAGAAAATTAAATTGTTAGATGTATACAAATCTCCCGGCCCTGACAACATTCCACCTATACTATTAAAACTATGTGTATCCTCAATATCCTATCCACTAGTAGAATTATTTAATCAATCTCTGGAATTGGGCACTTTCCCCGAAGCCTGGAAATTAAGTTATCTTATTCCAGTATTTAAAAAGGGTAATAAGAGTGATGTCTCCAATTATCGTCCTATATGTATTTTATCCACCATACCTAAACTGTTTGAAAGTGTTGTTCTAGAAAATATTTCGAACGATATAAATAAAATAATTGTTCCTAATCAACATGGTTTTACACCTGGCAAATCTACTTTAACGAATCTTTTATTATATCAAAGTTACATTACTAATGCTTTATCGCAGAAACTACAAGTTGACTCTATATACACTGATTTCAGTAAAGCGTTTGATAAGGTGGATCACAACATATTGTTATTCAAACTTAATAAAATAGGTATAAGGGGAAAATTTTTAAATTGGATAAAATCATATATTTGTAATAGAGAACTATTTGTAAAAATAAATTCTTTCTCTTCCTTTAAGTTTAGAGCAACCAGCGGTGTCCCACAAGGTTCTCATCTAGGACCTATCTTGTTTTTATTATTTATTAATGACATTATTACTGTTTTTCATGATGTGAACATTTTAATTTTTGCTGATGACATGAAAGTGTTTAAAGTGATACGAAATATTCAAGATTGCCAAAAGATCCAACTTAATTTGGCCAATCTGAATTACTGGTGCAGTACTAATAAACTCCTTCTAAATATTGACAAATGCCAAATTATACGCTTTCATACAATTAAAAATCCTATCATTTTTAACTACTCGATTAATGCCACTCCCTTGAAAACCGTTACTGAAATTAATGATCTTGGCATTTTATTTGACGAGGAATTATCATTCGTAAACCATATCAATAATATAGCAAACAAGGCTATGAAAACACTTGGCTTTGTTCTGCGCTCTTGTAATTCCTTCACAAATATTCAAACGGTCAAACTCCTTTATTGTTCTCTTGTTAGAAGTCAAATCGAATACAACTCATCTATCTGGTGTCCCTATTACAATGCTCATGTTCATACAATAGAAAGAATTCAACATAAATTTTTACGCTACATAAATTTCCGTCTCCATATCCCAATAGAAAATCTTAACTATACAAACTTATTATATTTTACCGGTTTATTGCCACTATCGGACAGGAGAGTTTTATCCGATCTGATTTTATTATATAAAATTGTAAACTCGCATTACCACAGCCCTGAAATTTTGTCCTTAATAATGTTCCATGTACCCAGTCGAACTACTCGTGTGCCGACGCCTTTTTACTGTGACAATACTAGAACAAATGCTCACTACAACTCGCTAGTTCCTAGAATACACTGGTTAGATAACAACTATACAAACATAGCGGACGTGTTTGGTTCTGGCCTGTCACAGTATAGGGGCGCGATACTGAGAGCGCTTCATTCCGCCATAATGTAATTTATATACACTTTCTTTTTTTTGTTTTTCTCTCTGTTTATATTATTTTTGCAAATAACTGTTATATACCTACATATGTAAAAGCCTATTTAGGCGTAAATGAATGAATAAATAAATAAATAAATAAATTAGTCAATCATAACATGAAAAATGGTCTTGGATAGTGGCGTTTTTTGCCGTTGAGATAAATCTATAAGCTTTAAATGAGATCATCTCAGTACCACGTACACAACTTAAAGGCGGTGTACAAGATTCTCTATATGACAGCATGCGCACAAACGCGCAGAACCGCATACTTACAATTATTTATTTAGAAATGTAGACAAAGCATTGAATTGCAAAAAAAAAGATTCTGTTTAAATTGCTGCTGGTAAGATTCAAATTCAAAGAGACAGAAATTATTTGACGAACGGAACATATTTTATTTTTTTATTATATTTTTGCCATTTTATTTTTACATCTTGCAAAACTGTATTTACAGTTTAAGCGCAAGGACATGTTTAATGGACTGGCATTTAATGTTCGACGTACAGAAATACATGTGCGAGTCGGCGAATTTCAGAGTGGTGGAATACGAAAGCCGAGAGCCGAAGAATCTCGAATCTTAAACTCATAAAAATTTCTTCCATGGACACGGACGTCACGGCCGCAAAAACTTTTTTAAGCATCGGTAGTATGACAGCAGTGTAGATATATTTTACAAAATGGGATGTTTTGGTCTCCGAACAATATTTGTGTAATGGAACGCCAGCTCTAGATGAGTTGTGTCGCTCCCCGGGGATGAGGAAAGCGAAGCAGGGTGCAGCGGTCTAGGAGGGAAATTGTCTGAGCTGCGAATAGATTCAAAATAGCCTCAAAACACCCGCGAAAATTTAATGGCGTGTGAATTTTGGAAATTATGAGTTTAGAATTGTATATGGTTAGGACGCCAGCACTCAGTGATAAATATGTCACATAAATCTGGGGATTATTATTTATTGTTGGCGCAATCCTTCTAAGGCGAGGACCGCCGCCGCCAGCATGCGACTACCCTCTATAGTGGAGTTAGGGTTTCTCGATTGCAAAATAGACATGGATTTGGGATTGGTTTCAGATGAAATATTATATTATTTACGGTAATCAAGAAAGCATTAGCTTGAGTTTATGTATTGAGTAAAATTCAGAAAATAAATTTTGTTTTCACTCGATTATTGATATATTTATTTATTTATTTATTTATTTATTTGTTTACGCCCATTAGGCTTTTACATAAAGAGTATAAAATAAATTTCAAAAAGCACATACATTAAAAGTTTCAGGAATAGCACCAAATCATGAGTATAAAAATTAAAAATGTAGAGTAGGTAACGAGCAGCAATGCGTATAGGCTTTTACATAAAAAAATATATCATAAAATTAAAAAGAACATACATTAAACAATATAAATTACAAGTAGCAAATTATTAAAAGTACCAGGAATAGCACCAAAACATGAGTAAAGAAATTAAAAATATAAAGTACAAAGCGGCAATGTGTACGAAAAATATATATTACCCACCATTACATATTAACAGCTGAAGTCAGTAACGAAGCAGTATTGCCTCTTTAAGTGTAAACTTTACTTTCTCCAGACTGTCGACGAAAATGTCAATCATGCAACCATATTCATTACAAGTTCCCAATATTCTGTGTATCACAGAATTAGATTGATAATTAGTATTGCAATTGTTGCGATGGAATGTGACAATTTGTCGAGTTCTATGTGTGGAAGGGATATTATAATCGATACATGCTACAAGGTCAGGGCTGTCCAACATATTGTTTACAATTTTGTAAAGAAGAACTATATCATAAATTTTTCTTCTATCATATAATGTGAGTAAATTTAGTCTCTTCAATATGTAATTGTATTCTATGTTTTGTATTGGTATGCTTAACTTGTAGTTAATGTATTTGAGAAATTTGCGTTGGACACGCTCAATACTGTCTATATGCCCATTATAATATGGAGACCAAACTGATGAGCAATATTCTAATTGGCTCCGGACAAGAGACATGTATAACATTTTAATACTTTCAATTGATTGAAATGGGCGTGATGTCCTTAAAATAAATCCCAGCAATTTTAGAGACTTACAAGTTATCGCATTAATATGATTAGTAAAAGTAAGTTTCGAGTCGAATAATACCCCTAAGTCTCGAATACAGTCAACATTTTCTAGTTTGGTGTTACATAGAGAGTATTCAAAATTTATTTTTGATTTTAATTTTTGATTTTATTATTATTAAAAATACATATATATGTATACATTGTATATGTATTTTTTCTTGGATTTTGTAAAATAAAACAACTTACTGGAAATGTTTCGACTTCCAGAATGGGAATTCCATTATATACATCCATTGAAACTATATCCTCGTGACTTTGGTAAAGGCATCCAGCGCATTTCCATACCACCTTGGTATTTCTACGGACTATTGTCATGTTCGATGACGAATGTTTTGGTTTTGGATTTGTAAATATGTCGTAATAATAGCTTTCAAGGCTAGCTTTTTTGTTATTCTTAATTTTTTACCTTAAATTTACGGATGAGGTCTGCTGTAAATATCCATATTTTTGCCGTAGTTCAGAATTTCAAGGATTAGAACGTGTAAACAGTAATAATAAAGAAGAGTTAAAAATAGACTACAATGAAAAACTGATTATTTTCCAGGGGATGTATTCTTGGTTGTTACGTTATTTGCTTCCAGCGTTTTTTTATTGGAGATTATTTAAATGACAAAATACAGGATTAATCTTTTCTATTGTATTAATACTTTCTTCCATACCATGTGAACGTTCTTAAATAGCTTTTTAAATACTCATAAAAAATATTATATCACTACTACCTACTTTTTGGTTTCAAAACAAACTTTGTAAATTTCATGCTAAATTATTTATAACTAGTTAACATCGTGCGTGTTGCTTAGAATCAAAGGGAAGCGAGAAGGCGGTAGTATATCAGTTGCGGTTAATCGAGTCACTAGACTAAAATCTAAGTCTCCCGTGGACCAGAAGCTAGTCTGGTCTGCAGAGCCTGTATAGAAAAGCCTTCCATGGCGTGTACAGGGTACACACCCTTCACAAAGCTTACCGACTGCGTTCAACCAGAGGTGGGAAAATAGGAAAATAAAATAAAAGTTTTAAATAAAAATTGTAACGTATTAGTGTTAAAAATTGATTTACTAATCAAGAATTTTTATGCAATTGTACCTATACACCTACAGTACCTTATATGTGTATGTGAGCATTGGATGTAAAAGAAGATTTCTCTATTTTTTCATTTTCTTTTTTAAACGTTTCAAAAGACCGAGAGGTCTAATTATTGAAGTTGTTACATCACAAAAAACATCCGAGATTGTGTAAATCACACGCATTATGACCTCACGAGGAATCGAATCCGGAACCCTCGGTGTGAAATTTATTCGCATTAATGTTAATAATAATAAAAAATTATTCGCAAATTACATTCGCTGGAAAATGAACCAGTGGTCCTCTTAGCCAACTTCAGAGTATCAAAAGTATATTAGAACAGGAAAGAAATCAAAATTTTTGATTAATCTTTTATTAAAAGGAAAAATAATTAATATCTAGTTTATAAAATTAGTTTAGGATATTTTCTACAAACCTTTTTCATCTTACAAGGTAATTTTTCCATTACTTGTTTATAGAATTTTTAAGATTTTTCATCAAAAAATACTTGTGTATGTGACTGTGACGAGTATTCCATGGATTGAAATAAATATGATAATCTAAAAAATAATAATAATCGAAAAATATGATAATCGGAAGGGACATTATACAGTGAGTAGGGAGTAAGGTGGGTGCCGTAGAAGCTCAAATCCAAATTCTATAATCTTTTCCTCAGTCTATTTTGCAAAATATGATAATCAGAAGGGACATTATATAGTAAGTAGGGAGTAAGGTGGGTGCTGTAGAAGCTCAAATCCAAAGTCTATAATCTTTTCCTCAGTCCATTTTGAAAAATGATGCCGAGCATGGTCTTGTTGAAGTAGTATTTTTTTATTATTCACAAAAACTGGTAATTTTTTTGGTTTCTTGTTTCATTCTCTCTAATTGTTGGCATGATATTGCTACAGTGATTGCCTCCCCGAGTTTTAGAACTTAAAAATTAATCATTTCATTGATATCCTACCATATACAGAGCAACACTTTTTTTATTGTCAGCGTTGGCTTAGGATTAGGCTATCTTGCCTGAAAAAAGCCCATTTCTCATCACGTGTTAGTTTCCTATGTTGTTAACCGTTATGTTACTACCCGGAATTTATCACACTGGTTACTACCCAGGGTACCCAGGTGTTCTACTTTGATGGACGTTCCCCCGCGCATTCTTTTGTTATGTGAATCACAAATTGATATGTAAACAATGGTTAAATTACTTCTTAGAAATTCCATACTTCTCATAACAATGTCCATCGTACCTTTATACCTGCTTTTAATCTTTTTGCTTGACCTTGACTTAATAAGCACCTTATCGATAATCTTAATCTTCAGTTCTATTTATGGCTGAGTAAAGTGCAAATATGTCTTTTTTATTATTTTTGTTAGTTGTTTACAATAGCGAAGCTTTCATTGGTCTGAACTTAATGGCTAAAATTTTTATAAATTATTTTGAATATAAATTAAAAAAAACATTTTTTTTGCTAAAAATGGAGAAACTAACGCCAAGGGAATATGCGATGTATGTAGTCTTATATTTATTATTACTTATATTTTTCCGTTCGTTGATATCATCGATTGAAAATTATTATATATAATTTATTTTAAGGTTGAAAAAGGATTATATACTTCAATTACTGGGTGATGAATAGGTCTCTGATTCAGAGCCTTTTTATAATAGCAACTAGGAAGATTGGATGCCAGAACGAAGGAATTAAAATGAGTATTCGGATAACGGTGACTATGAAGAACCAGCTATGGAGAATATTACACATCATGGAAGTGAAGATAATGAGGACGAAGAAGTTTAACATACTGAGCATTATATTAGACCGTCGACGTCTGCTCAAGATTAGTTCAAGGCGAGCAGATGATACTTTTATTATGCATAACGATGAAATAATATGGCGTAAAATTCCACCTATTCATCATCAAACCGCGTCGCACAATATCGTTAGGTAAAGAAGTGGTCCACATGGATCATCAAAAGCATTAGGTATTAATAATAGACGAAATATTACAATGAAAAACTTTTTCACGAGTCTTTCTTTGGCACATCTTTTATCTTGGAAAATGACTATTGTTGGCAAATTCAGACGAAAAAAAGAATATTCCGGCGGAAATGAAGGAGACTTAAAATCACACCGGTTATTCATCGTGATTGGGTTCCATGGTGATGTAACAATATGCTCCTACGTGCCAAAAAAAGGCATCTTTGCATCATGATATTGTGATTAAGGACTAAAAAACAAACCGGGCATGATTCACCTCTACAACAAAACAAAATCTGATGTTGACGTGATGGATCAATTAGTAGGAAAATACAGTGTAAGAAGACGAACGAACAGGTGACCATTTGCTTTTTTTTACAACATAGTTGACATTGCCGCACTTGAAACATACATGATTTATCTCGAAAATAATAATATGATTTAGAGCAAGACAGATCGGCGGCGAGTTTTTTTGAGACAACTTGGTAAAGAAGATGTCTCTTCCTATAATCTAAGATCGATCACAAAATCAGAAAGTTATTAGGAATTTATCTACAAAGTTAGCAATCGAAAGTATCCTACATAGATGTTTCGCTACCGCTTCTACCTCCACCTCCACTCGCCTCTACTCATACACCACTCAAACGTAACAAAATTTGACGGAAAATAATAATAAGTAATATTTGTCTTGAAGCCTCACAAAGGCGAAGAAGAAAAACACGAAAATCATGTTTCCAATGTAAGAAACCTGTGTGCGATGAACATTCATCTACATTGACAATTTGTCAAAAATGTCCAATACCGAATGTGACAAATGTACTAAAATATGACAAATATTTTTTTATGTCCTATTTTTATTCAAAAATTTATATATACATTCGAAATAATAAAATATTCAAAATGTATCACTTGTTTTTGTATTTATTTTCATGTCTCTTACTGCAATAACATATGGTAACCCGGGTACCTCGGGTAGTAACCAGAGGACTATGCAAGTTTGGGCTCATATAACCTACCTTTCTTTAAATTAAATAACATCAAATATATCATAAAACCCTTTATTATAACATAAATAATGGGGATCCGAGCGGATAAAAACAGCTGACGTTTGTGAATAAAATTATTTTATCTTGAAGTCGAAAATGGGCACCCGGGTACCCGGGTAGTAACATAAGGGTTAAGAAAGGGGCATATTATTGATCGACAGTCACTATAGGTTTAAATTAAAAAACAGCGATACCTAGCACTATTTGTTAATATCGACATCCTTTAGGTTAACGGTTATATTGACATTTGTTTGATTTAATGACAACAAACACCGCAAACTAAAAGAATCTCACAATAAAAGTGATGATTGGATGGAATCCAATGCTTTTACTAAGGATTTCATTGTTAAAAAATAGGCTCAGTTAAAAATTTACGTTATTTTGACGGCGGTGGACCTAAAATCAGAAGGTAGAATTATTAAACATGATTTTACGTGCTAATTGATTGATGTGAATGCTTGTAGAAAGTATTCTATTTAAGTATTGTGTTTAATATAAAACAGGCTGAGTGGAGATCATATACTTCATGAATGTTAAGTAACGTGTAACTTTTTTAGTTTTATTTAAGGCCATCCAAGCATTGATAATTCAACTTGGGAAATTCGTCTGAAAAGTTATATTTATTTTAGACTTGTGGTAAGAGTAAAGGACGTCGACGAGTTGGACACGGAAGGAGCCGACTCCGCCGCCCACAGTTGCCCATCCCGCAGCTCGGCAGCTCCCGGCGACCAGCGGCTGTCAGAGCGCTAATGCGAGCCAGGACGAGAGGGAAGCGCTTAATTGGCTTTTGTTAAGGATCCGTGAGCAAAACTGAAGCCTGCTATCCTGGTTTCATTTACTATGTTTACTGCTTCTTCTGTATTATTCACGCCGTCGCTAATGCACCGATTACGATTTAGATACATCTCGCATCATTCATTAACTAAGTGCAGTCTGGTGTTTTCTACAAACTAAATATACTTTATATCTCCTATAAGCTACGGCATCCATTTGAATATAGTTAATTTTGCTCGGTATTTTAGCATGTTTATGAATTTTTTATTTTACTCTGGTCCGGGTCCACGAATAGAAAAATGTCAGATATTTATTATATTTTTAATAAACTAAACTACGCATTTTTTTTAGTTATTTTGTCGCCACTATAGTTTCGCATTTAACGTACCACGTACAGCCAACCAATATATGAGGCGTGATATGGCCAATTCCCATGCATGGAGCGTACACCGGGCCTACGAGAGTCAAAAATGGCTTCCAAAAAATCTTATATCAGCAAAATCTGTACCTAAGAGTTTGTTTCGTGTCGAAAATCTCCTTCATTGACACATTTGGAAATAACCCTTTGAGAGAAGCAACACATATCGGAGTCTTAGTACTGATGATAACGGTAGAAAAAAGGAAAAAGAGTACTTATACAGTAGTGGATTAAGATTTTACATATTACATTTCACATTTAAATATTAACACATAACACGCTTCATATAAATAGATAAAAAAATATTTATATGTAGCGTGTCCTTCTTTCTCAATCGATATAGGCATGTCTGTACACCGAAGTTCTTCGGTTTGCTTCTTTTGTGAACTGCTTTTTGAACACAGTGTAACACATAGCGAGGCTCCGATCATTTCGCGGGTTCGGTTCATTCACGGTTGGAGATTGACTTGTCCTACTTCCTTAACATTATCGGTGATAATTAGTTTATATAAATTAATACAAGAGAGTTCTTTCCGGTACCTCGTGTAGCCTGGTTATTCTTTAATATGGAGTTCTTAGAGAAAACATCCACCACCTCACCACCCACGGTGCGTGTGCCATCTCTTCTCCTCAGGAGCATGCTCCAGCTTCATTTAACTATTCGAACTTTTATGTTTTTCAGATCAATCGATTCTTTTTGATTTTGATCAGATCAATAAAGCGGACAATGGCCAAATCAAAATAACAATTTTCCACAATTACCGAAGAAGGTTAAATGATCTGTAGGTATAACAATTTACAAAATACAGAAACCAAGATGGGAAATTTTAAATTCTTCGGTTGAGTGGTGAGCTACCTTTTCAATAACCAAGTGTTTAAGCAAAACGTCTCTGTTTACAATTCAGCGAAGTTATCTGAAATTTGAGAAATATGTGACAAAACATTTTTTCCACCGACAGTACGGTCAGAATACGGATTATGTTATTATAGGACGATAAATTAATTTATAAAGTGCCGAAATATTTCCGGAAGCGCAACATGTTAATTTGAGGGTCCCAAATTAACAGAAATTTGTTGCCGAAAGCTGCGCACTAATGTAGGGCTATTATATCCCGTTTACACGTTTGTAAAGTTTAATAGAATTTGGGGGAAGGCGGCCGCCGTGTGTGGGGTGAAGAAAATATTCGGATACCCGTGTCAGAAATTGTTCATGAGATACGTATCTTGGCAAATTACAGCTAACGGTAAAATAAAACACGGCTATTGCGCAGTCGAGGGCGCCATTTTGTGTAAATCCAACTTAGGCTTTATGCCGACTTGTCACGTGACGTGAATTAACGAAATTGAAGAGAGCGATATGTCGACAACTTTATTACGCGGGCCGACCGCTCCCGCGATGCAGAGGCCGCCACCGGCAGGCGGCTACTGCGTTCTGATAATGGGAGAACGCTTTGTTCCGGATCGGGGGGCGCGGGCGGCACTTATTCATCAGCTGCAAGGATGCTGTACTGTCGAGCCTAACCAGGGTGAGGTTATAATGTTGGGAGCAGGACGTGGAGGCCGACAAACTGATCTCTATCAAACAGCATGGACGTATGCCGAAGAGTAAAGTGAATCAAGAAGGAGGACAAATTATTTTGTTTTGTCATATCTATACCCATAAAACTCAATGTCTGTCTGTCTGTCTGTTCTCTATACAAATCTACATCGTTTCCGATTCGACTCAAATTTTACAAACTTATGCTTTAGGACCCGGCGGGTAACATAGGCGACATTTTCTCCTCCTCTTTTACCCCTTCCCCTCGGTCTGATATTTTTTTCAATGCAAATCTGTGCCGTTCGACCGATGGAACTCAAAATTTGTAATCTTATTTTTTAGGACCCGACGAGTTACATAGGTAACATTTCCCCCTTTCCTTTGACCTCTTCCCCTCCCCTGATATATTTTCAATGAAAATCTGTATCGTAAGACCGATCAGACTTAAAATTTGTACTCTTATTTGTTACTCTTTAGCACCTTGCGAAAAAAACTCTCCCCCACCTACACCACTCCCTTCCCTTGAAATAATTTTGCATCTAAATAATCTATTCTAAATTTAATCGATAGCCATTAAATATATTTTTAATAGTTTCCTATAGGATCCTGCGAAAAAATATACAGAATAGCCACTTCTCCTGATTACTCCACTCCCTTCTGATAATATAAATGACTATCGAGATGTCAGTTACTCTAATAAATTTAATTTACACACACAGATACATCTTTATATCTTATCATAAAATTGAACGCATGTCAGTCTCAACATTTTGTGACCTTTTGTGAAGGCCGTGTTGTAGCTCTAACGGGCATAAAATTCCCAATAGTTAGGAATTTTAATATACAATGTTTCATGTTAAAGTTTTTCTCGACATTTTTCTTGACACAGAAACTTTAAACGAACCATTTTATTTTTTAGCCATATCTGTTTTCCTTTTTTAAAATTAGTTATCATTATAACTAAATTTTTCGGTCTCTGGGAAATGTTGAGGAAACGTGAAGGAATTTTGATGAGATGGTTTTATTATTTAATCTTCATACCTAATAGAATCTTTACTATCATAGTATCTGTCATTTGGTTGGGTTCAAAAAATATAATACAATCGTACACACAAAAAATCGTACAGACCTGAACAAAAATTTTCTTAGTATAATTTTACAGCTTTGAATAAAGTATAATCAATTCACACCCCTCTCTTGGAAATTTTATCCGACACTTAATAAAAAACTTATTATGTTATCGATTACAAGGTTGTGTTCGGAAAATAAAATACAATCGTGCACATGAATATTTGTACAGAACTGAACCAAATATTTCTAATTACATTTTACGATTTCGATGAAAACAGTCATGCCCCATCACTTTACCAACTATCCCATCCACCTCCTACCTGGATCAATATGGAAACATCGTTATTATTTATAGACTTTGCCAAAAAATGGTACCCTGTCACGGGTCTTTTTTATATCTATACCTCTGACAATAATTTTGAAATTCTTGCCATAGCCTATATCTCTGCGTTTTAACACCAGGCGGCGCAGATCGCATGCGCACGCACCAAAAGACGCGTCTCGAAGCGTGGGCTGCGCGCGCATTCATCGACCGGCGACGTCTAAAAAATCGATCGCCGATTTCGCCCCTTCTTGTGCTTCTCTTCGTCCGGTGCGGTTGATTATTTAAATTCAGCCGATTAAAAAAAACGAACCTTGTGGCATTGAACATTCCTTTTTTCATCTTAAAAAGTTTCTTTAGTAGTGCGTCTATATGCGTAAAAGTAATCATAACTGTCGGATAACGGAAATTGACGTAAATTGTTAAGAACAGATTATATCAAAAGAAATCCAACGAAATCAAAGCTTAAGGCGTCTGTAAAGATAATGCTGCCGAGTCTCAACCTGTAAAACCAGCGTAAATCAATGATAATTACCAAACTATCGATAATCGTGATTAGTTTCCCTATAATAAATAAATAATAAAATGGTTCTAACGATTCAACTAGACCGTTTTCTTTTGAATTTTACCAACTACGTATATACCCGCCATCTTAGTACAAGGCGTCTGTAAAAAATAATGCATCCGGAATCCTAACCTGTGAAACCAGTATCTCCCAGTGATTATTACCAAACTACCGCAACCATAATCGTGACAAGTGTTTTCTTGATTACAATGATTCAAACGGATAAAAACTAGACAGTTCCGTTTTTTAAATTTCGCCAACGGCTTCTATATATCCGCCATCTTTTAATTTCACTAACGGCGTCCTACGCTCGAGATACAGAGAAATGCTTCGACTATCATAACATTGACTGTTATGTTACGCCAGTATCCGGGAACTACTACAGGATAACCAGAGACCATCGAACAACTCTTTTGTTCCATTAAAATCTTCATCCGCAGTCATATCACCCACAGGTTTCCCTTGGAGAGAAACCTCTAGACGAAGTTAAGGTAAAAACTTGTATTATATATTGAAAGTAAGAATACCAAAGTGAAATATACCCCATTGCAATTCAAAAACATCTTAAAGCAATACAAGGAGAACTTTATCAGACTTTTTTCCCTCTCCTTAATGTTTATCGTGTTTGAAGATTCTAAACAATAAAAATTATATATATAAACTTAACTTTTTACATATAATCTTACGTTAGATCGATACAGTTTGCTGTATGAAAGAATGCATCGATATACTGACTCACCATATAAGAAAAATTAGTGTTATTTTGTTGTGAATACAACCGAACTTTCTTCGGAAAGATATACTTGTGTTTTAATTTTGATAACCACATTGGATAATTATTCTCTGCCAAACTAGAGCCACTGTATAAATGTAGTGTCATTTTTGTTGTGTTTACAACTAAACTTTTTTCTGACACATATACTTGTGTTTTTGATTTTGATAATTAATTTGAATAATTATTTGCCTGCAAAACTAGAGACACTATTTAAACATTCGTGTCAATTATTTTTGGTGTGATTACAACTGTACCTTCTAATTATAGTTATAATTGTATATTAATTATAATTATAGTGTTACTTTGGTTTTGATGATTCCTGGAATAATTATTTATCTTCATAACTAGAGTCAATACAGGAAAAGTAATGCCAATTAAAATAAACAGTTTTGCATTATTTCTATACTAAATTTACAAAAATCTGAATAGTTGTATTTACGACAATTATTATATCGCTGTCCGTACATGTTTTTGTGATTGTGACTGTACTTCTAACTGTCGATATACCTGTGTATTTTTTTTATAACTAGAATTTGTTATTATAATTCTATTAATTATAAACTATGCCTTTTGTGAAATTTGCCATCTCGTTCTAATATATTATTGTCCTCAACATACTTCTTTCATTTACTTCCCGATACCAACCAAACACACTCGTGAACCTGAACCACCCTGAAGATTGAGACCTGTTTTTTCTGCTAAGGTTCTGCGAAAGGTAGGTGTTCACGGCCCCATTTGCCGACACTGCAATTATGTTTAAAAAATAATAAATAAGTAAAAATTTCTCGATAACCCTTTCCCTCCACAAACACACTTATAACTATATATGTATCTAGGCACCGCAGGGTATGGACCGCTGGTACTAATAATGAATTAAAGAATTTTATATTTATTAGCAAGAATCATCATCATCATCACTCTTGGCTCTACATCCCCAGGGGGTCTTAGTATCCTCAAGAATCTTCCTCCACTCATCTTAGGTTTGTGCCAGCTCTCTCCAGTTCAGAAGCTCCAAGGCATATATGTCTTTTAGGATGTTGTCGTTCCAACTAAATTTTTGCCTTCCTAAGCTCCTTGAGTTCAGCAGGGACTTTGGTGCTTGATGCTCAGTTATTCTCTCCACATAACCCAGCCACAGAAATCTTCTCCGTTTTATAAATTTTGTGACATTTAATTCCTTAAGCAGAGTATAGAGCTCATTGTTATAACGTCTGCGCCAAAGTCCATTTTCTAGAACCAGTCCGAAGATACGCTTCGAAATTTTCCTTTCAAAAACGTCCAGTGCTCGCTTATTCCTCTTAATAACAAGGATATTAAAATAAAATCGGGGATTTATAAATTTATTTTTTATGATTGCAATCATTTATACATATTTAAAACTTGCAGAAATTTAGAAATAAGAGTTAAGGAGCATTCGAGATGTGTAAATAGCAATAAATTTTCTTAATTTTCCATGTTCATGTTTTAGAAACAAACATTTTTTTCATTAATATCAACTCTTTTGAAACCCTTAATAATTTAAGGGTTTAGACGGCATAAACACCCTCCCTCTTCAAACAAAATAGTTAGTATCTTTTTGGAGAGGTAGAATAAAACTTTTGTAGCAATTATAGTTGTTTTATAGTTTTAATACAAACTAGACTAGAATAAAACAAAATATTTTATGTATGTTACATTTAATAAAAAAAATACTATTAGTTAAATTATAAAAAAAAATGTTACAAGCAAATTAAATACAACAAATAACCATATTATTTTGGCAAACAATTACCTTTTAAATTTGTTTTCACATTAGTTCGTAAGTAGTTATTCAAGCCCCTTATATTGACTTTTTTTTGTTACGGTACTTACAATTTTTATTTGTAATAAACGTTGCATCCTAATGAAGGGACCATTTGTCATGAAGCATGGTGATTTATCAGTTCAATAATGGTCTCAAAAGTTCTAAATTGAAAAACGGAATATTTTGGACCTGAATCCTTCAATACCTTAAAGATTTAGTGATATTGAAGGATTCATACAGGAAAGTATCACACATGTCTCTCGTAATGCTGCTAAGGATAAAATAATGACTGAAGAACCTGCGGTCTTTCCGGGCCGCAGTAAACAGACTGAAGATAGCTAACGTCCATTGATAACACATGTCGCAAAAATATGAAAAAGAACTGTTGACACGTTTATCTTGATTACATATAACATTAATGTTTGTATATTATACAAACGTCGGGAAATAGGTGATTTGATGTACCTACTAAAAATTGTATCAGCAACGTCGACTGTCCTGAACTATTAAATAGACTAAAATCCCATGTTCCCTGTAGATCTCGTAGACACAACCCAGTCTTTCACATTGATTTTACCTCATCCAACTATCGTCGTAATTCATATTTCTTGAGGGTATGCGATGCATTCAATAAACTGATAAGATTATTAGATATTGATCTGTTCGAGTGCAGCCACACAAGATTAAGAAAAATTTTAAGTGCTGAATTTTTTTCTACTTAATAATTAAGACTCTTTTTCTCTTGTTCATTTTTTTGTATTATTTTAAACTTGCCTATGTTTTTCTTTTAATAATTAAGTCTCTTTTTCTTTTGTTTAAATTTTTTATTCTTTATTTTTATATAATTCTTAACATGCCTTTTTTATTATTAATTAATTATTAGTTTTAAGAAAAATTTTGATTGCAGAATTTTTTTTCCTAGTTAATAATTAAGTCTCTTTTTCTCTTGTTAATTCTTTTTGTATATTTTTTTAGCATGCCTATGTTATTCTGCTAATAATTAAGTTTCTTTTTCTTTTGTTTAAATTTTTTATTCTTTCTTGTTAAATAATTTTTAACATGCCTTAGTTTAATTCATAAATATTTCATTCCTAACATATCCTAACATAAAATCATTACTAACATATTTCTAAATGTGGAGACCTGTAATTGGCCATCTATATTATATCAAGGTTTTCTATGCTTTTTTGTTGTGCTGTTAGTCTTCCATGAATATTAAATAAATAAATAAAAAAGTAATGAGTAACTCATGAGGCTATTGCTCTCGTGGTCACTATTTGAGATTCTTTCTGTTTTTCTTTCCTTTTGGGAGAATGTTTATAGGCGACAATACCTCAGTTTTAAAGACTTTTGTCATATTTAAAAAAGTGGAATTTCTGTAATTTCTATGTTTGCTCAGTTGGAATGTAAACATTTTCTCTAATGTCTAAAAAACACGCTCAGAACGATTTCAGGAATAGATAGATACTGAAATATGTGAATGTTTTAGTGTAAATGAAGGTGTTTAGACAGTTTAGAATCGATAAAACTATTTTGTTATTATACAACCTAGTACCTTTTTCTGTACAATTCTTTTAAAAAATTTGCGTAAAGTATCTGGTGGGAAATGTATCTCTGAGTGAACTGTAATCATAAAGGTTTAATATGTATTTGTTTAGTGCAACAAACAGAAAGGATAGGAAACACGTTAGTTATGATTTGATTAAGGACCTGGTTTACCTGAATATCCTCGAGCTGGACACCAATATAGCTATCTCATTGACCCATAGAGGAGCGAGAGTTTCCTGTACTTCTTCGGTGGCTTCCTAACTGTCTTCGTCAATACGCATGGCGTTAGAGAATATGATGTAATCACCCGATTTAGGAAATTTCATAATAATAGTTGACTGCAGATTTGTATTTGATGACGGCTTGTGGTCAATTTGCATCTGGAGCGTCACGCTTTGTACTAACGCGCAATCTTTACTCGTCGTAATGGCCGCCGCACCTGCCGCTCACTGCTTTGCCAACTCATCGGCTTGATTCTATTTATGGGTTGATGAGAACGTGCTCGCTAGTCTTGGATACGAGATAATGCCAGAATGAATTGGATTAGGATAATCAAATGGAATAAAGGATACAAGTTGCGCCAATAGTAGATATATTTCGACGGCTCCTACGTATAATATCGTAACCCACAAATCGACGATTTTGAGTTTTTTGTGTAAACACATGTATACACATAATTATATCTTTAATTCCAAGAAAGAAAAATAAATATTTTGCAATAAATAACGTTTTATTATTATAAAAAAAATTTTTTTTTCCTTCTAGGAATTAAATATATAATTTAGAACATATGAAATACACAACAAACTCAAAATCATCGCTTTGTGGGTTACGATATTATACGTAGGAGCCGTCGATTTATACAGTATATTATGATGGTTCAATAAAATTATATTTTTTGGAACGATTGCCTGTTCAGAAATTTATATAGATCCCGAGTACCTGTATTATCAGTATCGGTTTTCTTATGGATACATATGGGAATGTATAATATTACAGTGAGTTTTAAGTGTTACGGTAAGCTGACATTTATAGGTCTTATCTCTTCAGACGGCGTCAAATAATCACGGGCGCCCCGTGAGCATGAAAATAGGCCACAAAATGCCAGGTGGATCTTTCTTTATTTCATCCATGGAGAGCCTCTTTGAATCATAATATCGCTAATTGGGCACTGCTCGTGATAAACTATTTGCAATGAATAAGTTGATTATTTAATTAAAAAATAGTGTAGCAATTCATTATTAGATTTGCGTATTGAATGTGTCAGCGTCGTACATTACGCATGATTTTACAGTCTGTATTCATGATAAATATGGTAATATCCACGTATTTCTTATTCCTAGTCATAGCCGAGTGGACTAAGACTAGGGATTATGATGCCGGGATATTTATCCAATCCCTGGATTAAGGAAGACCGACCCGGTATCCCGGGGCAAGTCCAGATATTGGTCAAGAAAGCTATGGTGAGTATAGGTGACTAGGAAATAAGAATGTAATTGAAAATATGCAGTTTAAGTATAATACAAGTTATTTATTAAAATTTTGGCACTCATGAAACTAGACAAATATATTATTATTAAAACAATAATTTTATCAATCTGAATTTTATATTATATAAATAATGCGCATTATGTAGCAAATATAAATTTTAATATCTTCTACCTACATGATTATTATAATCTTACAAAATACGTTATTTATATAACCTCTATAATATTATGCAACATTTTTTTTTTGTAATAAAAAAATGTTATTTAAACTAATTAATTATTTAAGGATCAAACAAAAAATAATTGACAAACAAAAAATTATCGAAATTAAGTGAAAAATTTCTTACTTGTTAGAATTTTGTTAGATTTGTTAGAATTTTGGAAATATGTTCTCAGCCTAAAAAGTTTATCGATACTCAAATCACTGTGACGGCTTCTCAGTTTACGACTTTAAGAAAATTAAACAAAAATGCGCGCAGCAGAAAATTCTATTTCAGGCTCAATGCCAATAAGAGGACTGGGTATCAACGGATGAAGTGAAGTAAAGAAAGCCCTTCACTGATACATCATGATGGAAGAGCAAGGGGTCCACTAGTGACCCGTCAAGGTAATTAGGGCCATAATTTATATGTCATAATTAAATATAAAAAAATGCATTAAAATCATATAAAAATATTAATATTCAGCACACTCTACATTTATTAATGTAAACTTCTCATTTATTAGCAATATTATAATAAACCCGTCGACGCAGACGTAACTAGTGATCGACCGATCCATGATGTCCCACTCAATTCTGTGTGCGAATTAAACAGAGTGCAGCCGGACCGGCACACGGCGCGCCAGCGTATTGATAATTCTTGGATGCATGAGTCGCTATTATTTTTTTAATCGATCCCTAAAAACTTAGTACGGAGGTTTTGTGATGGTCGACATAGAGATAGATTTAATAAATTTAGAAAATCTTAGTCAAGTAATAATTTTATAATATAATATCAAGTAATATTTCTTAGATCTTTATTATACCATAGATATAATTCTGTGTTAAATTAATACAGTTTGCCAATCCTCATAGACTCGACCTTGTGAGTAGGTGCGAACGAGCCTTTATTATTTATGAATCGGAACAGCAAGTCTCGCGTGTAGCGAGTGCTTTACTATTATTTTAACGAAACGGACCAATCACAGACACGCGTTGCCTTTCGACGGGTTGAGCCTATGGCGACCATCCTGATGACTGAATCCGGCCAATGGCAGGCTCCGGCGGTGAGGTCATCTCGCATAGGATGATTCACTGCACTAGCATGGATTTCGGAGGTATGGTGCAATCGTTACTATAAAAGGAGCGAACACGATATACTCAGCCCCTTCAGTTCGAGACCAGACCTGCGAGCGGAAGCGCTGCCCGAGAGACTACTGCCAGAGACTTCATTTGGAGAACAGCATTTGCGGACGGTGTTGCTGCCTGGACGTATGGAGGAATCTACCATTCATCAGTACTAGAGGAGATCATACCGCCACTGTGTAACAGCTAAGGAACATATTTATATTATCTATTATGGTTAATTATTTTCAGTATCGAAATGTATTTATTTTGGGAATATTTGAGATCGGAATAATTATGTGTAATTAAATACCACGATTTATTGTGTGATATTGGTTCAAACCGTACGAGAATTCCTTTCAAACGGATGTATTTTATGCAAAGGGAATTTCATGCTGTTTATGCTAAAAATTGAATACACGGAGTTCTATATGAATTACTTAGTAGCATTATAATAATTACTGTATTGCGTAGGTATTGCGCAATCATTACACTTGGTCTACAGCTGACTCTTTATGAATCGAGTACCTCGGTATATTCAGCTTAATAAGTGGCTTCAGAATGACGAGTAAAGGACAGAATGGGGAGATCTAACTAAAGATTGGGGATATCTGGTTTGTGTTAGCCTAGCTGGCTGAGGGGTGGATGATTGCCGGCACTTGGGCGTGGAACCCGCACAAGCCCCTGCAGGGTCCCTTAAAGGCGGGGCCCTCCTTGTTGCTCGGGGTCGTCAATAAACCGACCACCTAACCTCATCCGGCGCAAACTACTTAAACCAACAAAATAGTTCCCTTTGTCTTTGGAAGGATTTCCATGCTTGAATGCTGTAAAATTTTGATAGAAAACGTTAACTTCTATTCCGTCTTCTGTAAGAAAGACAGGGCCAGAATCAGTATAAAAATCATTCACTCATATGGAATAGCTGGGATATTATAAATGTGTTACTAACACTCTAACATTTGACCAAAGTAAATGTTGCAAGATGCAGAATCGTGGGACGCCGCTCTAAAAAGGCATAATGAGATTGCACAATAATTTGTAACATCGTTGATTATGCCCGCAAAGGAGGCTAATGTCGTCATCAATTCGTACCAAAAGAGTACATGATTCTTCAAACACAGGCCTGAAAGAAAGGCGCCTCAAGACAACACACATCATCAGAAACTCGTACCAAAAGAGTACGGCTATCTCAATTATAAGCCTAAAAGAGGGGCGTCACAGGATCACATCTCGTAAAGGTTTGCAAAGAGATGCTGAGGGTTTCAAAAACCAAAATTTAGCATTCAAAGAAAGTATTATTTCATATAAACTCACGGGCTGTTATAGAATCCTTTCGAACAAACCATCCCCGAGACCTTATCTACTTATTTATAAAGAAGTTTCACTTCAAAAATGTCGTATTTCGTAGATAGCAAATATATGTATTATTTCCCCACGGAATTAATATGAACAGGTTCATGCAAGTCTAAGATGGAACCATTCAAGGTAAAAATATGCTAATACAAAGTGTTTATAATTATTAATTTCAGTGTTATTTAATATGTGTGAATTTTTCCCTTTACGCCGTTCCAACGATTTTGCTGGTTTGTCTCCAAACGGAAATGTTTTATTTCTAATACACGAATTCTTTCTGGTGAACGTATTTTATTATAACATAAATGTATAGATTATTAGACTCGTTCGATATCACGTATTATTATGCAATTGTTTCCACACTGCTCCTATAAAAGAATTTGAAGTTATTACGATACACAACGGGGTCCTTCATCCATTAGACGAATCATGTGCCAATTCAACGACGTATTACAAATAGTATTGATTATATTTAATCGAGATTTAATCGCATTTATTATTTCTAGAAAGGGTTTGAGTGTAGGTTCCAGATTCCATTATGAGGCGGAAATAGTTCATAATCATAGACCGACTGCAATAGGTATTTTTGTCGCGTAAGAGGTAGCACTCTTAGGAGTATAACTGTGTTTTATGTTTCGTCCCCGATGGACAGGATGGTATAGCTGTGGCTATTTAGGTAATACACTTAGTAAATGCAAAGGGCATTAGGTATTATCAATTTCGTATGCGAACCCAAGATGTTAGTTAATATTTTTAGTTAATATTGCATTCAAAAGCGCAATTTTCAAAGAATAATTATTTTCAGTTAATAATTATTTTCAGTAAATATATATTTTAGTTAAATGTATAGTTAGCACTGGCAGAGCATTAATATTGTATAGAATACATTATTTAGAATATTTCATAGAAGAGTATAATATTTTATTCCGCGTACATTATATCGTTACAGCGTAATTGCCGGCTTCAGTCGTCACCTCCCGCGCCATACAACTATTTTCGCTAACATCATACAGCAAATGACTTTATTCATTGCAATGAAATTTATATTATTTAATATTATATGCCATGACGTATATTTTTGACGGATCACCCCGCTTGGATTCATCACATTGTAAGCCGCGGCCAGGAGTTGGCAAATCAATTGAACATAGTAGATAAAATTAAATTTCAACTCGCGGCGATTAAGCAACGGCCTTTTAAATAAATTATTAATACAGAATTCATCTTTAATACGTTAGGAAGACCCTCTATCTACCAGGGTCATCACAGTTTTTCAATCTCAGGCTTGGGAGACTAGAAAAACATTCGTGATTCCCGGATTTCGTTCCCGGAATCACAATCCACAGCTGAGACCCATTAATAAAGATCATGATTGGAGTTCCGGTTTTAAATTCCCGACCGTCGGGCGGTATTGTCACGGTACATCACGTATTGAAATAATAAAGTATACGCGGTCAATATATGAGTACAAATACACTTTTTTAAATTCAACCAATAACGCCCCAGTTGGTGGACCTGTTCTGGGATCGTTATTTCACTCAATTTAAAATTTTTCTTATATGACACTTAGATTGTTAAAGACACGTGGGAAATTTAAAGTTTCTTTTTTACAATCAAAATACATTTTACAGTAGCACTGGTTAAGGTCGCACAGTGGATACCATTGGCCACTTCACAACAAAAGTGATTATCTTTGCCGACTGTTTCATGTAAGTAAATATTATTTTTTATTTAGAATATTTGTAGTATTTATTATACATTAAAAACATATATTCTTTTATCACCAGAAACAAACAATACAGGGAAAAATATATTAATAAAATCTTTTAAACAAATTTTCACACAAAAAACATGTTTTTTTTTAATGAAAACGTACTTAAATTTTTAGAAACATAGTTCTTTTAAATATTTAACTAATTGAATTAGTGAATATGTACAGAAAATATCATCTGCCTATAAAATATCAAAATAAATAGTTTGGCGAGTTTATCCCGGTCGTAACCAAAGTTTTTTCGATAGATTTTCTGTATATTTTCAATATAATTCATTATTGTTACACACCATAAATGAGTAGACATGTATGTAAGGATAAACATAAGATAATTTAAAAAAAATATATAATATAAATATATATATATATATATATATATATATATTATTAATACCCTTTAACTTTAAGAATTACAAATATAGCTAAGTTCAAAAAATATTCATGCACTTACAAATAAACTTGGTGTATTATGTTGAATTAATTTATGAAAATAAAACGCTATGAAATTTCAGGCTAGAGTTAAATATAATTCTAATATTAAATAAAGTGTACACCTAAGGTATACTTTAGGTTAACTCTATACTCCGTGAAGTAATCGAATCAGGCACGTCACAGTTTCTTTCTTTTAAAGGGGTGCTTTTAAAATACAGTCATTAAATATTTTTTTAACGTCTTAAACCAAATGCAAAAAAAACAGAATATTTAAAATTAGGCATTTAAGTAAAAAATAAGTATGTGGGAAAATTACTTTACCGAATATGAATCTTTTAAAATGAAACAAAAATAGTATTGATGAATTACGTCATTGTTTATTCCAAATTTATCTTCATCATTTTTAGTTTTTGTCAAATGATCTTTTCCAATCGAGATTGAAAAAAAAAATCAAGAATTACTAAAATAAATGTATTCAGATGAGCTAGAGATGATAGAGTGGCACCTGCCCGACCAGTATTGCCCAAAAGCGCAGTCCAAACAGCTGCCGATACCAACGACGGCGAGCGTCCGACCGGTCCGTAGAGCTAGCGACGCCGTCCTTATGTCGGTGTTCAACGATCGAAAGCGTTTCATTTTAACATTCGCATTTCATCGCGTGAATACTACCAGCGAAATCATTGTAACTATACATCAACTGAGTTTTTCTCGTGCGAGTACCATTCGCTTAAAGTTATCACGTTAATGTCTACTTGGCTGTACATGTTCCTCTCTCTGCCGAGTGAACCAAGGCGAATGCAACAAATTCACGAGTCGGCTTGGGGGCATATTGTCATTCTATATCAATTTTTTTAATCCGATTCAATATAAACACACACATACAATTCAAACCTCCAAAAGCTCGTAGATTTTTTTTTAATAAAGTTATAAGAATAATCAAAGAAATAATTTAATATTTTTTGTTTATTTCTATCACAAAATTGTTTTTAGCCCACAATCGAATAAAATAATAGAAACAAGGCGTAATTGAAGAAATCGTGGCGCGTATCAATTTTATTTTGGTGCTGCCTTCGGTGTCGGCGTCACGACATGACGTCACGGCGCGGCGCGCGGCGCGCGGCGTCTCGGCCACCTGTCATTAGGCTGCAATCAGCGGCCGGCCCCCGCGGCGCCGCCACTGCTCCCGACGCCCACGTTTCGATGACTCTCACGCGATCCGAGAACACATTCAATCCCGAACGCGAATTCAATTTGAGAACGAACGCTCGAGAGGCGGTGGCTTTCCAGTCGACTAACACTTCCCTGTCTTCAAGTCTGAGACTTAATTCCGCACTTTGAGATATATTATAACGCTTTGAGAGAACTTGCTTACATGCATAATACATTAAACACTTGTGAATTCTTTGAATTTCCTTAATGTTTAGACGTCAATGCATTCACATGATATTTTCTACGAAAATGTAAGAACAAACTGCCACATTTACTTACCTGTGTGTAAGCTATATAGATAGTGAATTTGTAGATATATGTACAATATCACGAAAGCTAGACTACTTTAAGATACATTTTCTGTCGGTTTTTAGATGTCGGTAGTTTTGTGTTAATTTTTTATTTATTTCCCAATTTAAAGTTGTGGTACCTACTGAAGTTGTAATTATTTCTCGATAAATAAGGTCCTTACATATTAAATTGCCATTTTATATAGAAAAATTTAAATATTTTTTAAAATGTAAATGTTGCAGCGAACTTGTATTTCCAGTGAGACTATACTTTCACTAGTAGAAATGTATTTTTCCAGTGGGCAGTGAAAACATGCCAATCAACGAATTTACAGATTCACTACACATTATCTGTGAAAATAAATTTCGTCCACGAATGCGCGCATTACTCAAAGCATAGAAAATATATCGGTGAAACCATCAATAATTTGTACACGAACGTACACAATTATTAAAACATAGAAAGTATAAAGCCGGCACTTCACTAGGCGATTTTTATTCATTTTGCGGTCCTATTTTAACTCCTAAATTAAAATAGGACAGCGACACCGCAAAACGAATATGAATCGCGAAGTAAGGTGTCGGCTGAAAAATCGCGCATTCGGGTTTTTTAAGATATCTGACTGCGGGAACAAAAAAATTTTTTTTTTAGAAGAATAAAATAATATTTATTGCTGAAAATGAAAAATAGACCTCACAATAAAATATATTAAATTTGAGCATAGTATTTATCAGGCATCTGACAATTATAGAACATATGAGCCAGGATGCATATTTGTAATATTATGCAATTTTGTTTCGTTTAGGTAAACATTACAGGACTATTCAGTGATTATTCCGGGCATGATTTTCACGGATAAAAAAATCTTTTTGGCATTAGGTATAAGTAAGCATTTAAAATATCAACAATCCAAATACCTTTAACATTTTTTTCAAATATAATATCAAAAATATATCTGGCCTGCAAAAATCCTGTCCTGAATAATCAACGTCCCTGACAAAACCCGTATAGAATAATCAGTGTCTGAAAAAATTCATAAAAATTTTGTCCACGAAACTCGCATCCGTGAAATTGAGAGCTTGATTGAAGTTATGTACTTAGTTCAATTTCAATCTGGATCTAAACCAAAAGTATCCTATATCTGTCTTATTATCAAATGATATCATTTTGGTTGTGCGCAGTGTTGCCAACTCAGATTTTGAAAAAGGCGTAAGCCACATTAGAAAATTACGTAGAATTAGTAAATTTTGCTTGTAAAAAGTTCGTAGATCTACGTCCTTATTTTCTGAGTGAAATGAAGAGGTTAGGGTAGGTAAGACTGAATAAAACAAGTGTTTTGTTGTTTTTTTTTCATTATTAGTTTCAGGCAAATTAATTAAATTATTGCATATATTTATTAAAATATTTAATATGTTCCTGCGAAGGCTCGCGGTAACTTTTTAAGCCACTTTTCGTGTAAAATAAGCCTATTAGAGTTTAGTACAAAGTCTATTTCCGATGTCTGTTTTTATAAGAAACAGACGCACGACGTTTGCACTGCTATGTGGCAATGTTAGCGAATTGGGCCAGTAATGGAAATATTTGCGACGAATCGCCTTTCCTTATTATAGACACATGAAGCCAAAAATCATCTGGTTTAATTATTTGTTCCTCTTGAAATGGGAGACTTGTATTTCTAAGAGCGCTCCATTCCCAGTCTAGCTCCGTCAGGTTTGTTGGACATAATCTTGAAAGTAAAGATAGTTAAATGAAAACTATGTAAAGTGCAACAGACTCAACTCATTAATAAAATACTTGAAGTTAAGTATAAAAATATTACTTAAAAACATTTGCCCCAAATGAGCTATAGATGGTACAAAACGTTTAGAATTTGGGTCCAGCGATGTCTCAGGGTTTATAAACCTTAAGTTCTTCCTTTTGTCTCTGCTCATCTTCAAAGGGGAAGGCGAAAATTTTTTGTCTGTTTCCCACAAGTTTGAATATTTTTGTTCATAATGCAGCATATGGACTAGAAAGAGCTAAATTACAACAAAAGATTGAACTCTAGGAGAGTGAAAAGGAAAGGGAAAGGTATGTTTATTATCGTGTAATTTTATATTATGTCTCTTTCATATGTACTCGTATATTGTTGTCTCTCTTTTTTTATGTAATTTTATATTTTGTCTCCCTCATTATGTACATATAAGTGCACTGCTTTGTATTTATTGTTTAGTTATTAAGTTGCCCTGATGAAGCTTAAGTTTAAGCGAAACCGGTTGGCACAACAATAAATCGTGGTTTAATACAAAGTAAAGTGTTTTTATTTATAAATAGTTTCGTCGGAACGGGGAATATCGAACCTTAAACTAGCCAGTATTAGACAATGTCAATTTCACTGGTAAAAAACCAAACTAATAGATACTAATATATTCACTACACATAAAAAAATTGTCGTTATCATTTATTATTATTTGGTTACTAAATGTTCATTATTCGTACAAATAAATAAATTCGAAGTATGTACCTGCATTTTTGATCATAACTCTTTTTAATCCAAATGAAATCTGTTAACTTGATTATTATAGTTGCATTTGATATTAGAAATTTTATCAACAAGTTTGATCGATGTCGTGAAATATTATTTGGACTAGTGGCGAGATTCATCTTGGGATAAAGTATTCAGGGGTTTGAACCTCTCCTTGGGAAACCAACAAGTTAGTCCTCCTATAAGTCATCTCCTTGAATCGTAAGTTTCATGGTCCCAGGAATATGGAACTTATCTAGGTTGCATAAATTACACATAATATTCACGTATGGCATATGTATTCTTTATTAAGGGTAATGAAATTTAGTTATAAATTGGGTGAATTTTTACGATGTGATAAATTTTTATTTTGCATTTATTAAGGTACATACTAAACTATTATTTTCCTGGAAAATTTCAATTTCTGTGGGGATCCTCCTGCGTAGCTAAGGTTTTCCCCGTAGCATATTTGTTCGAGGAGAAAAAGGAGATATTTAGAAATGAAATATCTACAATGTAGAATATCTGTTTTGGGAGAAAACGTTTTTCGTAAAATTGGAAGAAATTTGATAAAAAAACTTAATTTTTTAAAAATGATTGTTTAGGTCAATTGTTTTATCGTAGATATTAAAAAATCCGAATGTACAATGTACCTATTAGGGAATAAAATATATATTTTTTCTAAATAATTACGTGATTTTCATTTCTATCTCGAACAAACGTGCATTTGAAACTCAGTAACGAAAAAAGAGCTCCACGGCAATGAACATGACGCGGGATGTGACATTAAAAAAAAAAAACAATAAGTTAATACTTTAATATGTTACATTAACAAGTGCGAATAAAAAAATCTCATCTCAGTGTAAAAAAACTAACCCATAAAAACCAAGTTTTTATTTTACTCCCTTTCTTTGTAAATTAAGTTTACCATCATGTAATAATTGATTGACTGAAAATGTCTAGACAAATATGTCAAAAATCTCTAAAAATATCTCTTTATTATTAGATTTTTTCCCAAAAGTGTGCTGTCATCTATGAACCAATTGCCATAAATTTTCGAAATTCGTAGTGAAGTACCTATTATACGTACCGACGGAATAATTCAAATTTTAAATATTCCGTGACGTTATCGGGCCGCCGGCGCCGTTGGTAGTAATTAAACTTTTGTAATGATTCCAATTTGAAAAAACCATTAAAATTTCTAAAAATCCAAAATTGTACTATAATTATTATTATTTTTAACGAAAATTTGTTAGATCTTTTTGATCGTCGCCACGAGTCTGCTTGTAAAGTTTCAGCTCGATTGGATCACGGAAAAAGGGTTAAAACGATCCAAATTTTTTTTGTCAAGAAAACAAGCAAGCAGACGCCAGGAGTTAAAAGAAAGGAAGTAAAAATTAATACATAATTTAAAGCTTCCTGGGTGGTGTTACCTCGTTAATATTATATTTTTTTATAGTTCCAAATGAAACCGGATTGAAATTTCGGATACATTTAAAAGAAAAATGAGACAGTGATGTAGCAAAACTTATATACATTATACATTTTGACACAAACTTAGTTTCAATATTATTCTCTTTGACGCTGAATGAATAGAGATTAGATGGAAGGAGATGCACGGCGCAAATATTAATTCATATTCACTTACCAAAATATGCAGCCAAGAAGTAAATTTCTAATTTTGTGGATCCTTTTGGCTCGAGATTTCCGCTCCTTGAAAACTCTTTGCCGAGTGAAAGCGTCAAGTTTTAATTAAAAACGCAAAATGTATACCGTGAGATGTTCAGGTAAGATATTGCTTGTATGCAGCAGGCAGCGGCGGAAATGAAGGTGGGCTAAGCATTCCTGGAACGGTTATACCTATTATTTACGTTAATGTACTTTCATATTGACGTGCATAATCTTACAAAGAACCCGATCTTACGTATGTTGTGGGTAAGTTTTATGACAAAAAATTATAATTAGTGATTTACCCCTTTCTTCAACCATAGATATGAACATAAACATTGAAAATTATTTTGATTATTTTTTTTTTTGAAACTTTATTACGTTAAATATTACAAACGTTTACCGAACTACGCCTGAAAATACTACATTTTTTCCATTGCCTTCGTCACATAGACTAGTTTTACTAACCAGCCTCGCCCGAGATTAGAATTAATATATATATATATATAATATAATATATATATATTGGGACCGTAGCAACCTTTGTTCGTCACACCTCTTCGCGAAACCTCTGAAGAAATGAATTTATTGATCCCCGCACCAACGATCTGCACCAAAAATTGATTTCTAACCGCGTAGGTACCGCAAACACTCTATGGAACAGAATAATGTCTTTGGTCTACTGCAGATAGTTTCACAGCGGTCGCGAACGGCGGGGACGATATTACAAAATGGCGCATTCGGAATCTGACACTTCAGCATGCAAGATGTGAACTTTTTCTGTGAACCCTCGTGTTAATAGAGGGTTTTTCCACGGGAGCGCTTCGCGCCATGGCCAGGTGACGCAGCATGGAGTGAAAGGTGAATCCATTGCAACGCCTGGGGGGCAGCTGCAGAGGTGATGTTCCGGTAATCATCTGTATCGGCCGCCCAAAGCCTCGGCGTGGGGTTGTTCTCTAGACCCTTAAGGGAGCAATCCTCCTCAGATGCGAGGCCAGCAAAATAAAGACCACGACTTGCCTGGTATTCAAATTCTCTCTAATAATCAATTTCACATCACGCCTGGAGCGAGCTGCGTGTTATCTGACTCCGTAAATACAAGAACATGTGTATCAGGTCGAGCTGTTTTAGAAAAAAGGAACATTGCTAAGCACGTGCGGAAGCGGTGTTTGTGCCAGGCTATTGTAGCTTCATTGTTTTAAATGTGATATAGTAATTTTGCCCAGATGTTCATTAATCTGCAGAATGTGATTACCACGCACCGACACCTGCGCTGCGTCACCGCCAGTAGTATAAAAGTATTTAGTTCCACTGTTTTTTCCCTCCTTGTATGACGCGGCCGCTAGCGCTGATGTCGAGGCGTGGTAAATCAAATCTTCACCTCAATTTATTGTAAAAAAAAGGGTTTCAATGTGCAAAATTCCCAAAAATACTTCATAAACAAAATTGTCACCTTCTGTGGCATTATTAATTTCTGTTTAAAATTCATTTGAATAAATTCCCCTTCATCTAAATAATGTTTCGTTGTATTATCCTAGTCATTGAACTGTTGCAACTTAAAATAAGTTAAAGTGAGAGACAGCTGAAGTGCAGCGTACACGACACCGGAAGTACCCTGAGTTGAAATTGTAGAAGTAAGGTGAGTCCGATTCTTCTCCGACTGAGCAAAACTGGTGGCGACGAGGAGTTCTGTTGGGAGCAACAGAACTTCACGTCGTAATATATATATATATATATATATATATATATAGGGTTATTTGGAAAACATTAATAACCTCACAGGACTATTTTCCTGCCATGATTATGAGTCGAAAATGTTCAAGCTATCATGACCTAATATCAATAGTTATGGAGATATGCAACATCAAAGTTTGCATTTTTTTTCTATATTTCTGGCTTATTTTTTGTAAAAAGTTGGACTATCATTGCAGTAACTAATATCAATTACGAAAAATTCATTCGTTTCAATACAAGTTATATAAAATGATTAAAACTCTGAAAAAATCCAATTGGAATTCGACGGTTTTTATTTTTTTAATTTGACTTATATTAAAGGGAATAAATTTTTCATTTTCGATATAAGTTACTGTAATGATATTCCAACGTTTTACAAAAAATAAGTCAGAAATATAGAAAAAAAAATGCTAACTTTGATGTTGCATATCTCTATATAGCTTCAGCATTTTCGACTCATAATCATAGCAGGAATTAGTCCTGCGAGGTTATTAATGTTTTCCAAAGAACCTTGTATATACATTATTTCATATTCCCTTCTATTGCATAGAGAAACGCTGAAAATTTTTACCTATGCATAAGCCGAAAATTTTTTATTTGTGTATTTCTTTAATATTATGCAGACAATCAAACGAATTGTTTTGTTTCTAAATAGCTAGTTAGGTACTATGAACATTTTTAAACAATCTTAAAATATGGAACAAACAAAATGTCGTCTTATTTTTCTAAAAATAAATGAATATTTTAAAACAGCCGCTTCTGAAACGTCCTGTATCTGGATTACCTGTGACACCAAGAATGATTGTGCAACAAAACTAAACCAATGAGTTCCGTGTAAAGATTAATAAAAGTTTAGTTATGATTAAAATACGGTTTAAAGAGTTTTTTAGGTTATCAATGAATTATTTGTAATTCATAAACAATGCATGAAGGTACCTAGGAAATAATTACAATACCGACGAACAAATATAATGTACATGAATTCACGTGAAATACGAAATATACTATTAATACATATGTAATGAGTAGCTTGTTGGTCCTGTGGTTAGGACACTCGCCTCGTGATCCAAAGATTGCGGGTTCGAACCTCGCTCCAGACTAGCAGTTAGTCCTGTTTTCATAGCACAAGCGTTTAGCTTAGTTTGAAAAAAGTAAGAATATTGATGTGACACGTATTCCGTGTTTGCATCTCTATTAAAAAAAAAAAATTAAAAAAAAAATAATTTAAAAAATTTACATATGTATTTACTAGTAAATACATAAGTAAATTATTAGGTGACCTACTGGAAAATACGTGTACCTACATATATCAAGTGAGTAGGTGTAAGTCGTTGAAGAAATGAACTAAATTCTTATGAATATTTTTTTAAATATTAAATAAATAAAAGTGTAAATAGTGTAAAAGTGAGAAGGCAGTTTACTTCAAAACTGGTCGGCACTAGAAGGGAGACTGAATTAATTGAATTGTTAACAAGATTTAGACCCTTTAATTATTTTTCATTGATATTTTGTTTTGTCATGCTTTAACAGGCCATGGGCCTACGGTAGCGAAATATATTACAAATAAAACAATGCTTTAGAAAATCAAATTGATGTACTGCGATTTCACCGAGAATCGAACCAGAAACCCGCGGTACGAGAATTAAAATTAAAATTTGGTTAGACCTGCCAAACGGCGTAGATTTGTATAGAAAACAGACAGAGATTTTTATAGGTATGTACTTGCTTAGCCATCTGCTCTTTTAAAATATTCTTCTGTTTTAAAAATTCCAATAATAATAATATTTAAGGATGTCTGTCCGTAACTTTATACAACGTCTGTAACTTTTAATTTTTTTTTAAAGTCTGCGGCAAAAGGTCCGCGAAAAAAGGTCCTCTACAAAACGTACGTGACAACAGGTCCACGACAAACAGTCCGCGACAAAAGGCCCGCAATAAAATACAACGACAAAATGTTTCTGACAATAGGGCAATGGCAAAAGTCCGCGACAAAATGACCGCGACGGAGGTCTGCGACAAAAGGTCCTCGACAAATGGTTTGCCATTACGATAATATACCACGTCAAAAGGTCCACGAAAAAAGATCAACGGCAAAAGTACGCGACAAATGGTACACGGAAAATGATCCATGATAAAAGATCCACGACTAAAAGTCCGCGATAAAAGGTTCGCAACTAAAAGTCCGCCACTAAAGATCCGCGACAAAAGGTTCACAACAAAAGGTCTGCGACTAAAGGTCCGCGTCAAAATGTCCACATAACAAAAGATCTACGCGGCAACAACACATTCATTTCACACATTTTTAAAAAATTGTTTGTCTGTTTATCCGTAACTTCCTGTAACGTCTTTAATTCTTTTTTACATATTTTTCTTTGATTTTTTAAATTTAAATTTTTTTTATTAATATATATTTTTTTTTTATCCCACCTTCTCCCCGCGATACATTTTCTATACAAATGTACACAGTTTGATAGGTCTTACCCAAATTTTGCATGCGGAACCGCCATATAAAAGTACGTCATTTAAGGGTTACAGCTGGTTGGTAATAAATACATAAATGAATACTTGTCCAATGACACGGTAGAATGTCACGTTTCTTTAAGTTGCAACATATAAATTTAAAATAAATAGATCAAAAATTCTTATCTACCAGAGCTTTATTGGTTGAGTTACACAAGCGCGTACAATCGTAAAAGTGACAAATTTGCGTCGTAGACTATAAGTATAAGTAAAACCGCACGACCATTCTTACCGATGACTGGGAGCGCGCTGGGGCACATTCTTCATAAAATCGCGCAACTTTAACGCCAAACTTAATATGTTGGGACAAGTAATTACGTCTGGCGGTGTGTCGGTAGCTCCTAAGAATAATTTACGGCCAACCTCCCGACTACACGACTACATCTCCCTGCATCTCCTACCTTCTCCCATCTCCGCACTATCTCCCATACCTGACTGCCGGATCTTGGCAGTTTCCGACATCTCCGCGGAAACTCTGCCGCCTTCCTTCATCCATTAGGGTACCTGTTTTAAGAAATTTCTCAGTGTAATAATTTCATGCAGCTTTTCAAGTTTTTCAGTTTTATGCTCTTTTATTTTGTGCTTACGTTATCTTTCGGCAAATAAATAACGCAACGGTGACAGTTTTCCTTGGAACGTTGATATTTTTTACATTTTCAAAATACGTGTGCGCGATTAACTTGCGGAATTAATCTTATTCGGCAGCAATTTTTGTATATTTAAAGTGTGTAATAGAATTATGACGTTGGAGGTGACCAGATTTTAACCCAAGAACAGATCGCGTTCAATTTAATCGTTTTTTATTGTTGCCCATCTATGTAAAGATTATTATTCAATATAAAACAACTTCGGTTAATTTGTTTATATATCTTAGGTGCAAAATAACTGAATACATGGAATAATATTTTAAGAATTGTATTAGTGAACAAGAATTGTATTTTAATGTTGGATTATACATATTATGTCCGACTTAAATGGAAGTATTGAAATCCTAATAAATACTTGTTTAATCTTATTAAACGTCATCTAAAGGATTTTATTCCAAAATGCGGTGGATATAGGAAAATTTTTGGATAACTAATTTTTTGGTAACTTATTTTACTGAATGCACTCTACTTAAAATTGAATAAAGTAGATAGGTACGTAAGTGTTTTCTAAATCGAAATGTTACCAAAGATACTGTACTACTATTTAAATTATGGATTCTTTGTTTATGGATTATTATACTCACTGACTTGTAGGCTAATCACTAAACGTGTAAAGAGGATGAATATGATTATATAACATCCATTAGTATAAACTCGAGCATCGATGTGACGGAAACTAATATATTTTAAACACAAAAAAATTTGAAACCAAGCGTATTTAAAAAATGCTGTAATGATCTCTCCTCAGGTTTTTTCTTCTTTTCACATTCTTTATTAAATTTATCAAAAAATTAATAAATAAGAAATAACTATTGAAAAACACAGAGAAAACTATCATACGAACATTTAGAAAGAATCTATAGCTTGAAATATAATTGTCTTAAAATTCTTCTCCCGTGAAATCCCTCTTTCCCCTTTTATAGAATCTGGGTCTTTCTTAGCCACATATTATTCAATTTAATCACGTGTCATGCTTCTTCAATATGTGATTTAGTGGATATAAATAAATCTAATAATTGAAAAAATCACTTCACTAGTCACCGATTTAAAAAATAAATTGAAATGCAACATTTCTAATATTTCACCTGTAGGTAGGTGCATACTTTATTTGTTTCGGCTTTTCCTTCTTGCTAGGATAATTTTTTTTTTTTCAATAAAAATAATAAAATAATAATAATAATAATAATAATATTAATAATAGTAATAATAATAATAATTATAATAATCATAATCATAATAATAATAATAATAATAAAAATATAATAACAATAACAATAATTGATAATTAATTGATTGATAAATTGATTAATAGTTTTGATAATAATTCTTCATACGATTTTACTGACATCCTTGTGTAGCTAAAGAACTTATTTTCAAATTTCTTTAGTTCTGAAATGAAAATATTCAACTCTGCTGCTGTCATCTCGTTGTGTCTCCAGTAGAGGGTGTAGGTATACAAAATCTATGTTTATTTTTATGACGACGTTTTCCACGATAATATAAATAAATAACTGCAGCAACTTCTTTGACGTCCATCATGTCCAATATTTGTAGAAACACTGATAATTGCGGCGGACCGCAATAGAACCGAGACGATAGGGTTAGCCGGAATACGATGTACCGTTGCGCCAGTTGTTAGTGCGTTTTAGGCCGTAGTCCATCATGGTGGAACGTTACATTGTGATTACAAAGTATTTTAAGCATTAGCAAACAAAGGTACGGTGGGAAGCGAAAAAAGTATTAACATAAAAAATATATCTTCTTCTTCTTCTGCTTCATCTAGGACTGCGTCCTGTCATTGCTCGGAGCCTGTTCCTGGGATACAGATGTCCAGCTATCTCGCCATCTTTTATGCGGTCTTCCTGGGAGTCTGGTACCAGACGGCAGCTTGTTCGCTGCTATGCTCACTACTCTCTCAGTACAAGCTCTAAAAATATATAATATGTATAATAACGGTTTTTGCGATTTGTGGCATGTCGATTATGTGGGGTCGGTATCTTTCTCCAATTTCATCAGTGCTGGATGCTGGAGTTAGGCGAGCTTCCAGGGTAAGGTAATTCTTCGAGCTGTACATGCTTTCCCTCATTCCTGCCACCCTGTAACTTGGGTTGCAAAGTTGGGAACAGTGGATATACCGGAAGCGCTGCAATATCTGGGAAGACCATACGGAAGGCGTTATTATATTATATGCGGATGCTTTCAACGAATATAATGAAATTAATCCCATCGAAATTATAATAATTTCGTTGTCTGTCCGTCCATCCGTCCGTCTGTCTATATCTGCCCCCGTAACTTCGTATAACGTAACGTTTTTTTTACGAATTTTTTTTTGTTGAAAACTTTTCTTAGGATTTCTTTTTTACGGGTCACAGCTAGTACTATAACAACTGGGAAGTAGCTATTTCCATAAAATTTTTACAGAATAACAGTATTTTTACGTAAAAAAATATATTTTTCAATTTAAATTTAGATTGTGTTAAAGTTTTGTGGGCGAATCAGTGCCGGGCCCGAAATGAGCCAATAATCGTCGAGGAATCGCTTCGCGTCGGGCCGGGACCGGGCGCCGCGACGCGCCGCGCCGCGCCGCAGCGAGGGAATCTGTTTTGATTGAGAGCAATAATCCCGTCCTATTGTTTCAGTGTAAAACTTTAGCAGATTGAAAATTCCAACAACAGCCACTGCGGCGAAGGAATGTCGTTGCAGCTCTCCATTAGGAAGATAACTGGGGAACTTTCCGAGCTTAATAAATTAACATTTACCCCGAAAAGTATTCGGCAATTTTACAAATTGTTTTTAGCGCACCTGCAAAACACTTAAACCAAAATATTATCAACATTATTTCTAGAATATGAAAAAACATAGTCAAAAATTCATTGAAAGTTAATTCAATACAGTCGATTTCAATTTTCCATTTTAGAAAAACAATTTTAAAAAAATTACACGCTATAAGAAAAAATTTAGGCAGTCAAATCTGACCGTCATCGTCATTAAGTTTGTATTGAATATGGTATGGTAAAGTGCCAAGTAAAAAGCCAGGTAACTTGTCATTGAGGTTTCCTTTTAAAATGCCTTGTCCACGAGTAAATATTTCTGGCCTCTATTTTTTCTTCTTTCTTTATTAATTTGATGATAAATTACTCTATGTCACTAAGCGTTAGTTTATTGTAGCCAAGTATTATTACTAAAGTCGTTCTAAGCAATTATTATTTTTTCTGTAGTAATTGCTTGTGAACGTATTTTCAAAGACTTTTTATGTTTGTTGGAATTTGAAGTTTCTCATAAGATTTAAACACATTTAATATCGTACACGCGGAGAGTTTAATTTATTTGAGGTATTGTTTTTACTACAGAATGGTATACGCATTAATAAACTACATGTTAATAAATTATGAACTGATTAACTACTGACAAGAATAATAATAGCTAAGGTTTAATAATAATAAAAACAAAAATAAGTATGTAAGGACCATCTCGACAACCTTTTGAAATGTGTAAAATCATACCGATACAAAAACAGTGACGCTGGAAGAATACGAGAAGAACAGATTCAAAATACTAATACAACTCAAATATACTACACGACAAATAACGAATAAAAAACTATAAATAAGAATATATTTTGGACACAAGGTCAAACAGTACACAATTTCGAAACTCATTAATAAACTATCGGACAGATTAAAAAATGAAAAGGAAAAATGAATGGAAAAATGAATAAAGAAATATTACAGTAAACTGAAAAAATGGTGATAACATAATTTGTATTATTTTAATATTGATTGAGATTTATTATAAATGTAGTTTGAATATATAATGTAACAACACAAAATTCATAAACTATTTAATAGTGTCCTAAAGAATTGCAAGATACCATAGGACTGGCATACGAGTATCACGGTTCCCATATCAAGAAAATAAGTAAAAACAACCCTAAAAATTATTGAGGGATCTCTCTATTAAGTTAGGTACTTAAATTATTATCGGCAATTTTAAAAAAGATACTTAAACTAACCATCACAAATAGGGAAAAACAACAAGGGTTTAGGAGTAACAGATCAACAACCGACGCAATATTCATTATATGCCAAATGAAGGAGATATCTATAGAGTATAATAAACCAGCCTATGCTATGCCTGCTTCGTAAATTTAACCAAGAAGTTCGACATAATGATACTCAGCGATATTGTATATATTTTGGTGAATAAGGCAATATCACATTCATAATAAAAACTATATAAGTTTTGAACACCAATGGCAAAACCAAAATTGAATAGACTGTGAACTTTCCAGGGAAATATCAACGATGACAGGAATCAGACAAGGTGATAGTCTTATTCCATTTTTGGACTCGGGTACAGGATGGAGGATAAAATCATTAATGTAGTGTCTTACGCTGACGATGCTACTATACTAGTCGAAAACGAAGATAACTTGCCTTCAGAAAGTACAACATGATCATTTCATGTTGTCGTTGTCGTCATTATTCGTCGATAGTCGAGAAAACTAATATCTAGATAACCGCAAACATGTTAACTGATCGTAGACAATAAACCCATAGAACAGGTTATGAAATTTAAGTACCTTAAGGTGGAGATGTCTAGCTACAGCTGTATAACGAAATCAAAGAGCAGACAAATAAAGCAGCGGTTATTCCCGGATGCTTAAGAGACACTGTACGGAACAAAAAGCATGCTAGTTGAAAGTAAAGTCAGAATATATAAAACATGCATAAGTGACATACGGTATCGAAGCAAGAACAGTCGTGGTGAGAACTAAATACCTTATCAGAACTATCGAGATGAAGATCCTAAGACCCATTGAGGGCAAGACTCTTAGAGACAGAGTACCTAAAGCGGAAATCCGCAAAACCCCTGCGACATATAAGACATTTCAAGATGAAGCAGGTAGAGAAGGCGTTTCTGGAGGGACCATGTCGAGAGAATGGGTCAGAGGAGACTTCCCAGAGCCGTGATGTGCGGGATTCCAGAGGGGCACCGACCGCCAGAGAGACCACCAAAAAGATGGAGAGAGAGCTGGACGTTCTCGTCACAAGAGCAGGACTGACCTGTCTATACAGATCAAGGATCTAACAAAAGAAGAAGAAAATGAAGAATGTAATGAATTATTGCATACTAACTGCCCTTACAGTTTTACAAGATGCCTGTAAAAATAGACGAAGTATTCAATTATAATTAAAAAACGTGGAGCGGAGATTATACTAAGATTAAATACCTATGTGGAATTATATAGCTGAAAAAGGAAGGAAGATTGGGTTGTTCAGAGAAGGAGAAAGAAGAGTTGAGCTCAAAGGAAAGACTTGGTTAAATTCATTGGGATTATAAAGAAAATATGATGTCGCAATACTCTTCAATATCAAGGTCTCGGTAAAAAACTATCGCCAAATCTAAATATAATAAATCGACTTCAGTTAGCATTTGGATGGAGTTCTATTATGAGTTAATCTCGGAAGCATTTTATCTCTCAAACATTATTTATTTTTGGTCATCTTTATACGATCTTGGAAAGTAAGTAGGGTGCGATTTTTCCCCGGTAATGACATGGTTATTTAACATATGATGTATCCTTATTATTTTAGGTAATCATCATTATTTTCTCGTGTTCATTGCCTAAAAAGAGTTTCTTTTAGACTTTAAGCGGATTATTGTATAAACAAAAAATAATAAAAATATGAAACTTATTCAAAATAATAATTATTAAATAATACAGATGTTTTTAGTGTTATCCGTTGATGATGCCCAAAAATGAGGTAAACAAATTATTAAAAAAATATTTTTTTTTTTGATCCATTAAATAAAACAGATTTCTATACATAAAAATTATAATTGTCTTTGACCTTGTCGTAGTATTCTATATTGGTGTATTGTAAAATATTCATTGCATAATTTTTTTGAAATATACCTAATAACAATAATTTTTCTAAATAAGCTTTCGTTATTGTAATTTTTGACATTTTCTAAATAAGCTTTCGTTATTATAATTTTTGACACTCACTACATATTTTGTTTTAGAAGAAATTGTTTTATGTAAATATAAACCAAATTTCCATGAAAAAATGATTTTTTTATATTATAAAACTCCTGATGTTGAAATCCAAAACATTTAGTTACGACAGTAGTCAGAGCAAGGAGCCGAATCAGGAGTTGAGGACGCCTCCGTGCCGCAATAATTATAACGGTTAAGTCCTGTTTTATTGAGTTAATCCGCGCAATTTAGCTTCCGGCACACACAAAAGAAGAATCAGACCAAAGCGTACCGCAAAAAGGAAAGAGAAATAAGTTATTCATTTCAGAACGATAATAAAGACTCGGTTACACTGAGAGAACAGTCGAGAGAGGAGAGCTAAAGCCCTCAGGGGTGGAAAACTGTTACAAATGCACTTAATTAATGATTTCATTGTTATCGGCTACACTGATTTTTTTTCACATTTTTAGACATTTTTCATAAAATATAGTCATACTAGCTGATTAGCCCGGCTTCGCTCGGGACTATAATTTAGTATGCATAGAATTGTGTTGAAGTCTCTTTTTTGATAGTTTCGGCATCTGTGATTGGAACCATCTTCGCTTTACCAAAACAACAGATATTTTAGCGCACAATCAAAACACTCTAGAGAGAACCTTTCCAAACTTCTTAGAGCATTCCGAAATCTATTAGAACTTTCTGGAATCTTCTAGAACTTTCCCTTTCCAGAACCTTCTAGAGCATGATAATTCTTTCTGGAACCTCTAGACCCACTGGCGCACTCACTCCGACACTCAGTTTGGAAACTTTTAGAAAGTTTTTGAATTTTGTCTTTCCAGAACCTTCAAAAGCATTCGAGAACCTTCATGAACATTATGAAACCTTCTAGACCCCCAGACACGACACACTCCACCTCACTGTTTGTAACATTAGAGAACTGTCTTTAGAAGAATAAAGAATCTTCTAAAACGTTCTCCTTCCAGAATATTCTAGAACTTTTCCAAACGTTCTGGAACTTTCTACAGTCACCGGCACACATCGCTACTTGGTTTGGAATCTTATAGAACATTCTAAAATCTTCTAGAACATTCTCCTTTCAGAATTTTCTGGAGCTTTATCTAACGTTCTGAAATCTTTTGGTCTCACTGACATACTCCGTACTCAGTTTACAACCTTATAGAACATTTGTGAATACTCTAGAATAGTAGAATACTCTTTCCAGAACTTTCTACAGCTTTATCGAATGTTCTGAAACTTTCTAGAGTCACCAACACACTCCGCCACTCAGTTTGGAACTTTATAAAACCTTCTTGAACGTTTTCCTTCCAGAACCTTCTAAAGCATTCGAGAACCATCAAGAACATTCTGGAACCTCCAGACTCACTGACACACTCCGCTACTCAGTTTGTATACTTATAGAACTTTCGGAAATCTTCTAGAACCTTTTCCTTCCAGAATTTTCTAAAGCTTTATCGAACGTTCTAGTACCATCTAGATGCACCGGCATACTCCGCCACTCAGTTTGGAACCTTATAAAACCTTCTTGAACATTTTCCTTCCAGAATCTTCTAAAGTATTCGAAAACCATCATGAACGTTCTGGAATCTCTAGACTCACTGACACACTCCGCCACTCAGTTTGTGATCTTATAGAACTTTCGGAAATCTTCTAGAAACCTTTTCCTTCCCGAATTTTCTAAAGCTTTATCGTACGTTCTAGAACCATCTAGACTCACCGGCATACTCCACAATTTGAAATCTTATAGAACCTTCTTGAACTTTCTGTTTCCAGAAACTTCTAAGGCATTCATTCTAAGGACTTCAACATTCTAAGGACTTCATGAACGTTCTGGAACCTTCTGGACACACCGACACACTTCGCTACTTAGTTTGGAACCTTATAGAACTTTCTGTTTTCAGAAACTTCTAAAGCATTCGAGAACCTTCATGAACGTTTTGAAACCTTCTGAACACACCGACACACTCCGCTGCTCAGTTTGGAACCAGTACTTTCAGTAATCTTCTAGATCATTCTCCTTCCAGAACTTTCTAGAGCTTTACCGAATGTTCTGGAACCTTCTAAACTCACAGACACACTTCGCCATACTGTTTGGAATGTTAGAGCACTTTCATGAAACTTTTAGAACGTTCTCCATCCAGAACATTCTTGAACTTTATCGAACGGTCTGGAACCTTATAGTCACAGACACACTCCGCCGCCAGAATTTTCTAGACATTTATTGAACGTTCGGGAACTTTTTAGCCTCACCTCGTAATTTGGAACCTTATAGAACTTTCAGGAATCTTCTAGAACACTCCCCTTCCAGAACTTTCTAGAGCTGTACCAGACATTCTGAAACATTTTTGACTCACCGGTACACTCCGCCACTTAGTTTGGAAACTTATAGAACTTTCGGGAATATTTTACAACATTCTCCTTCCAGAACTTTCTAGAATGGATTTTTCCGGAAACTTCTAGACTTACCGTACCTACCGACACAGTCGGCGGGCTCATTCTGGAACAATCTGAAGCATTTGCGCCCTTCCCAAAACAAAACAACGTGCTAGAAAGCACATTTTCATCACCCGCTCCCACCCACGCTTAACCACCCCCACCAAACTGGGACATTTTCGATGTGACACCAAGAGCTAGCTACCACCATAATCACCAGGGGGTGGTAGTGTCTGGTTGTGGAGAAAACTTGGCGGATAGGGAAACACGGGTTTCTTTTTTATATATATATATATTGATTCCTAAGATTCATCAGGATTAAATTAGCACCTAAATAAATTATTTTCTAACATTAACATTTTTCTTTTTTAAGTCTCTATTTTACTTTTTTATATTGTTTAAACAAATAATATTTGTGCAATCCATTATAAAGTTATAACTAAAGTTAAAACATACTTTATATTTATTTTCCAATAAAAAACATGACATTTTAAAATACTACCTGAACATACTAATGGCAAGGAAATGAAAAGGCAAAGGGGCAGGTCACATCGCTTGGAAAGACAAATTCGGTCATGAAGAAATTACTTAATACACTCATCCAGTATTACTCGAGGAGAATCGAATGGCCAACAGGCTGCCCCAAGGCCTGTTGGACGGACGAAATCAACAAATTCTGTGGAAATACGTGGTATTGAATAACAATAGACTGAGAAAGCCAGAAAAATTTGTGAAGGCCACATTCAGTATAGGATTGAAATTTGCGGATAATGACTACGATGGCGCCAATTGTACCTATAACATTTCATTCACGACTATTATTTGCTCAATACTAGATATTAGGTCCTTACATATGAAATTGGCATTTAGTATGGGAGGAACATAAAGCCGATTTTTTTTATATATATTTATTTAATATATTTATTTAATCAAAGTATGTACCATTGCTATCTATGCACTTTTGCCATCTCATAGGTAGTTCATCGATCCCTTTACTAAAAAAACCATTCGGACGGGAATCAATAAAATCTTTGAAGGCGGTTTGGACTGCCCCATCGGAGTTGAATTTTTTCCTTTGCAAGAAGTTATCCAAATTTCGAAAAAAATGGTAATCTGTTGGGGCAAGGTCCGGAGAGTACGGTGGATGTCTTAGACATTCCAATTGAAGCTCCTCTAATTTGGTAGCCGTCTGTTGTGCAGTGTGTGGTCTAGCGTTATCATGAAGCAGCAGTGGCCTAGAGCGATTAACCAGCCTCGGTTGTTTAGCAGCTAGCTTTTCCATCATGGTTTGCAGTTGCTGACAATAGACATCTGCCGTAATCGTCTGGCCAGATTTAAGAAAGCTGTAGTGAACGACACCAGCACTAGTCCACCAAACGCTCACAAGTAACTTTTTTGGAGTCAATTTTCGCTTGGGGCATGGTTTGGCTGGTTCGGCAGGGTTCAGCCATTGCGATGAGCGCTTCCGATTATCGTACAGGATCCACTTTTCATCACAGGTAATGATTCGATTTAAAATCCCTTCATTATTGTGCCGGTTGAGTAATGCAACGCAGCAGTCAACGCGCGTTTGTTGATTTGCTTCACTCAATTCGTGAGGTACCCACCTTTCAAGCTTTTTCACCTTACCAATTTGCTTCAAGTGGATTAAAACAGTTTTATCACTAACACCGCAGCCTGCAGCTAACTCGGATGTGGTTTGCGATGGATCCGCTTCCACAATAGCCTTCAATTCTTCATTATCAACTTTGGTCTCCGGCCGTCCACGGGGCTTGTTCTGCAGGTCGAAATTTCCAGAACGAAAACGTTGGAACCAAAAACGCACTGTGTTTTCTTTTGCGGCACCGTCGCCATACACATCATTAATCCTTCGAGCCGTTTCTGCAGCACCGGTGCCACGGTGGAACTCGTACTCGTAAATAACGCGATATTTCAAGTTTTTCATTTTGTAAACTGAGTGACGCAAAGAAAAAAACAATTGAGGAAAAAACAAATGAATTATAATTTTCAAAACACAAATACATGAGTAAATAGCTGTATAAATTTGGATTTGGAATTCCTAACCAAAGAGAAGATATTTGAGATCAAATTTGCCAGTACGGCAAAACACCAATTTCATATGTAAGGACCTAATATTAATATATATTGAAATCAGACAGTAACAGTCAAAATAATAACAGAATATTATGATATATTAAAATCTGAATAGTATGATAATAATTGTGATAGAAATATTATGAGATATATCTTTTAATTCGATTTTTTGTCAAAATAAAATAAAATATGTTACTCTGCTGTTTTATTTATTTTTCAATATTAATCTTAGATAATTCATGTTTTTGGAATCCATAAACATCAAATTCTTATTCTCATATTAGTGTATAATTTATTTTTTACCAGTAAATACTAATTTTTAGTCCTATAAATTCTACTACAAAAGGACTACATTTTTCCCATCATTTTGAAAATGATGGAAACCTTTTATGGTATTGTTATAAGAGCTTACTCATATACCGCAATGAAAATAGAGACGTAATAGCCAAAAAAGTAATTTATTTGCTATCTTTTAGCTATCTTTTTGGAGGAATATTTGTTAAAACACTTCATTAATAATTATTTACTATTAAAATAGGAATTAATGGAGGAATAAAAATACAAAAATAAATAAATGAATGCAAATCTACAAATGCGATGCAATTGTAAAAGGCCAACAAAAAATATCATATTGGTTATGGTTAATGATTTGATGTACAGTATATTTTTTTTAATATTCATTATATATCTCACTCACGCTTTCCAAAACTCATGTTTCATGAAGCCTGTTAAAAGCTTTTATAATCGAAGAGTGTGCTTGAGAAAATGTATTAAAATAAGCGAAGCAAGGGGGTGTTCTAGAACAGAATAGTGTAGCCTTCTATCCTTTCTGCGTATCCCTATGACGAGGTTGACATGATTATAAGTAAAATAATCATTTTTTAATGTAAACACAGAGCAATTTATACTATTACGAGTTTCAAAGAGGTGCCTTTCCTGTATTTTTATAAAACACTTTGGTTTTACATACTATATTTAAGTTTTCAAAGTACCTACTTAGGTACTTAGTACATATCTTTCTATGAGTTCGTTTAATTATATTGTTTTGTCTTGTTTCGATTTAATATAGCGAATACACTGTACATATAAGAATACCTATACTGGATTTTTCTCGCACGCCACTTATCTTGATTCCGACAGAAGACTAATCATCGGATACTTGTGAAGTTGATTTAATGTGAATTATATTATGTTTATATTCTTTTTTATTTATTGATTTTTTTCATACTTGTCTGCATACCCCAGGGCCTAAATCCACTGATTGTGCGTCATGAAGGTAAATACCCTATATTTTATCTATTATCTAATGATTCGTTTTATAATGCTACTTCGCCGAAGGCGATTCGCAAACTGAGCGATACAAGACTGTGGAAAACTTTTGTTTGCTAAGTTGAAGAATTCAAAACAAACGTCAAATGTGCATACGAAGTGCTGCCACGTCATAAAGGTCTAGCAATTATTAGAATTAGTCTTATGTCATTGCTCTGTAGCGTTCCCCAGAAACGGTGAACGCTTGTTCATATATGTGTATGTACAACGTGTTCATCTTCGAAGATTGATATATTAGCATAGAAATATGGCCTCTTAATATTTTGGATTGTCATCTCACCATAGTTGGTTAGTAAGTTTGTTAAAGTTCCATGGATAATAAAGAATTGTTTTTAAGTTTTGCACTTCCCCAGATTCGACATTTTTGTTAAATGTTGACGAAACCAATAATTTCAAAGTGAATTTTGTCCACCATTAATAATTTTGAAGAAATGTCGATAAATCGTTGAATTTTACCATTACACATAACAAAACATTATAACCAATCATTCAACTGCAATAAATTATCGAAGAGTTCAATGATTGGTTATAATGGAAAAATATCCAGTAGAAATTTTAAAATAACGCGAAGTACTAGTTATTAAATAAATCGCATTCCTTTCGCTGAAAAATAATAAACTTCGTTATAACTCATGACAGCAACAATAATTGATTAAATTTATGAAAAATGTTATTGCAACCGGCAATTATTCCTATTTATTGAAAAATTGGCAAAGGTTGGGTGAGAAATGATGCAGATCGAACTCGACAGAGGTCAGTTTAAACACAGGTTCAAGGGAGGAGTGATTAAGCTTTGTTCTACGCTGTTCTTCACTGGCCCTCCGAGTGTTAACACTTAACTGCAAGGAGTAGAGCGACTGAGGCGACCCTATTGCGAAACCGAAAGGGAACACCTGTGTTTGTTTCAGACTTGTTTATTTTATATGTAACGAAACATTTAACTTTATACTGAATCATTTGTATCAACCGCGTAAAGCGCGCTTTATCTTGTTTTAAACCACCTAATAATTTGCAATATTTATTGCTCATTAATATATGACCATAAAAATTATTTTTCTTCATTGTAAGCATAGGAAATGGTGACTTACCGCTTGCCTATATATGAACGTTCTATAAGCAAAACGTCCTTTATCGGTCCCCTCATTCACTATCAGATTTTTTTTCTATTGTTCTACTGCTTAAATACCATTAAATGTGCACATTATGTAACACAAAATAAAGATAATATTGCACATTAAGTCGAAAAAAATAATAAAAACTATATATGGGTATCGTGGAACATTATAAGGAAAGCAAATAAAATAAAGAAACATAGAAAACACCCCGTTCGATCCTAAATCTGGTCTGGTATGGTAGATAGATAGGATCTGGTCTGAGTTGCTACAAATGAAGGAGATGATTCTCTTTGATCACTACGATCCTCCTTCACATCTGAAGTGTAGTATTGTACTTCTGTTTGTCAAACTCTCACACAAAATGATTTTCAGTTTGACTTCTTGTTACGATCAGTCATATACTCAAGGCAGAAAATAACAGAAAAATAACAGAAAATAAATAATCAAATAAGGTTCAAATAGCGCTAGACGGCGCCCTCCCATGATTCCATAAATTATTCGAAGCGAAAAATCTATCATAGTGCCTAGTCCCCTCATAGTTCAGTGGGCTTGACACCCCTTAATATTGTCCAACTGTTTTTGGGTCGGTTGTACGAACTTGACTTATAGTGAATCTTTTGTAAAAACCATAGATTTTCACGAAAACGGGTTGTGTGTTTGGTGAAAAACGTAAGAATCGATGGTTTAAACGAAAGCTTACTGTATTCTAAGTTGTTACAACGTACCCTTAGATGTTAAGTGTGCCTTAATAATAAATACTCACGAAAGCGATTTCCCAAGGGTCCTAAGAATGCATGGCCGCCCTACGGCGACAGTGGCGCGCGTGCGCATCTCCCTCGTGGTACGGCGAGGGTCGTTGTGTCTGTATGATGATTGTTGACTTGAAACTTATCAATAAATATGTTCCACGCTCGTTCCTGCGCGCACGACTTCGGGGTATAACTCAGGTCCTTCGGTGTTTGCCTTCGAACCCTTGATTTTGATTTCGGGATCCGGCTCCGTAGCTTCGTGGTGGGAAAATAATAAGACTTGTTTTTTTATTTCGCTCGCTCCAACTCCCGAGGGGGTTTCTATTTGGACGATGGCGTCTGTTTGACCTTTGTATGCATAATTTATTATGAGTTCTGTTGTCAAGCTTTGAGATGATTATAGTTCTGCTTGGAAATTATTATACTACCTATTTTCAAAAGCATTACAGTTTTTAATGAATATTTCAATTTGAATACAAAATCTTATGTGTAAGTTTCACTGTTCTTAATTTTTTTTACACTTCTGATAAAAACATTTCGTAATTTCCTTAGTCCTTATTTTTATCTTCCTCATGTTCAGTAATTTTAATTTGTGTACTAACTAGTTTACCGCTTTGGGATAGAATTATGCCTTGATAAGTTGGTCAAATCGTTTTATTTTTAATTATCTTGTCATATTTTACTACGATTCTGGTTCTATTTATCGAAGTGATTATCATCGGAAGTAGAGAAAGATCCTGGAAAGAAGGGTTCGCACTGGTGGCATAGTGGTTGCAGGAAAAAATTGTATGAGCAAGGCTTAAGACATAGTATAGAAGTATTGACATAGATTTAATTGGCGATCCTTTGGAGAGAATATCTGGTCTGTAGGAGAGATTTGCTTAACTGTTCGAAGATTTTTTGTATAGCTTCGTGGAAATTCATTATTACATAACATATTAAATTATATGAATAGAAGAAACACTCTTATTCCACTGTATATATTATTTAACATTATAACGTTTTCGAGTGCCAATATCTCATTATCAATAACGAACTTCAACATATTTTTTTTATGTTTATAGTGTTAACTTTTGGTTGGCCGTAATTATTCATTTTAATTAATTAAAATCTTTGTATTAACCACTTGGAGGAATTTTACGTCTACCGGTTTCGATACCACCGTATCTTCATCAGAACGGACACATACTAACTATCCATTACTTAATCTGGTAAACAAATTCATTTTTGAACGGGGGCTTGCATACAATTATGGTGGGGGTAATTGACAAGTGGACACCGAAATGACTGTAGCCTACAAATACTCCAGTGTACATGTACACTGTATAGTGGATACACTGCACACTGTACAGCGGTACAGTGGATACAAATATTGCATTTACAGTGGCATGTGAAGTGTACATATATAGGTAAAAGTGGAATATGAAAAATGAAATTTTATTGTTTATGTCTGAATCTATTGAGATGCATAATAAAAATGATCAATAAAATAAATATGTTCAAGGATAATAATTATAATAATTGGCACTAACATGCAAATACCGAGTTTCTAGAAAATATTTTGTACAAATTTTCTGTACCTTGGGAATTAATGGGTTTACCGTATTGTTTTCATTATACTGTCTACATATTATGTTTTAAATCGGATTAAAGTGCACGATTTTATTTTCAATAATTATTTTTAATAATATCATTATTTATATAGTTGTTGGATTACTTTCATCGAATAAACGCGCAATAGAGTGGCGTCTATTTTTCCCATTCGGAGAAATCGGGAGGGAATGGCTAATTATATTTTGCATTATATCGCAATAAGGATAAAACACAATCCTTTCTCATGCGTTCGTCGTTCAAATCAATATATCAAAGATAATAATAAAAAAACTTACTTTAATATGACTGTTAATAATACCAGCAGAAGTTCTCTAAGAAAAATATAATTTCTTCAAATGACTGCCCAAAACGTTTGTACAAAATCACATCAATTTATCACTGGTGTTTATAGCCACACGTAAAAAATTGTGTCCAATTTCCTAGGCATAAATTAAATTTTTTAAATACTATGCTTATATGACGTAGATTTATTTTATTGCTTATGTTTCAAGAAATAATTTGAGCCTATAAACCAATTTTCGTAATTGGTGAATGCTCGGATCAGTGATGATCAATTGCGAAACATGGTGACAAGTCAAGCATTGTACGTAATATACATTTGTGCATAGGTACCTACATGCAATATACAGCTGACTTAATACGGAGTACCTTATGTAGTCAACTACGGACGGAAAATATTTCGTCAGTAATTGAATACTGGAAACGAATAAAAGCACTAAGTGCCAAAAATATTTTTTTAAATATAAGAATATAGATTAATACTACACGAGTATGTACATGTCTTCGCCAATACATTAAATACTGCACTGAAGTCTATCTATGTTAATTTCCTAGCTATATGGGAATGCACATCGCACAAGTATTAAGTGCTTTGTCGTTTTTTTTATAAATAAGGCACTAAACGACTCGAGTTTTTATAGTTTTTAGTATTAAAATGAATATGAATTACGGATATTTTACACAAACCGTATGTTTTTCCGAGAGACAATTCTCGACATTGAAGTCATATTCAACGTCATCAGGAGAACGACCTGTACCCGCGGAGGTATAGGGCGGACTGATTAATGTTTCCATGTCCGGGGGCGTAAGTTATATGCACTTTGTTGTGGAGTGTTCACTTATTCTACGATAGAGGTCGCCATTGTGCAATATGTACTAATTACGTCGGTGAACTTTTTTGCGACGTCTCTCAAGGGTTGAATTAAGGGCGAGAACAGGGCGCCAAATACTTGGTAGTTTATAACTGTCATGTCTATTGAAATTAGGATGTTTGTATATTTCAATGGACTCCCTCAGTAATCTGGGTAAATGGCGCGGTTCTGTTGATAAGATTTTTGTCTTATCAAATCTGATGAAGTGACAATCGGCAATCTTTGGATGCATGTTCGCAGATTGCCGATATATTTGGCGCCCTGTTCTCACGACCTTAAGTCAATCCTTGAGAGACGTCGCAGAAAAGTCCACCGACGTAATTAGTACATTATTGCACAATGACGACCTCTTTCGTAGAATAAGTGAACACTCCACAACAAAGTGCATATAATTTACGCCCCCGGACACGGAAACATTAATCAGTCCGCCCTATACCTCCGCGGGTACAGGTCGTTCTCCTGATGACGTTGAATACGACTTTCAACGAGAATTGTCTCTCGGAAAAACATACGGTTCGTATAAAATATCCGTAACCATTTACAATTAAATATTTCTAACGACCGTAATAATAACCTTGACTCTTTAATAATGTTTATCAGTTCGTTTTGTATTAACATACGTCATGGATATATGTCAATATATGTATGTTTTAAGTTGCTATGCGACATACCGGGTATTATATATTTCATACTTATTGTTTTCAGATTTTCACGGCCGTGTAGAATCTTCTGGTTAGAATTTTATGGGATATTTTGCCGTGTGCATATGATTTTTCTTACCGACGTTTCGGATCCCGAAATAGATTCCACCAGCCCTAATGATGGAGTTTACGATGGGATCCGAAATTTAATTTGATTAAGTAACAAATCAATCGGTCTGAGGATAAGTACTTTATGACAACTAGATATACGCGTAATTTGATGTTCACATCTAGCTGAAATATCGAGTGTCAAAGTTTTGAATACTCATTTTTATCATTAGTAGTAGAGTAGCAGACTTATTAGAAATCAGATTCTGGGAGTAGAGGTTCAAATCCCCGGCCATTTTTTTAAAACTTGCATTTAACCGATGTACAAACCACGTTGTGTGAACCGTGGTGTTGCTGGATGCATTACGAATTTAAATTCTTTTAATATAGGTATGTATGATGGTTTCTGTTATTTGGTTGTCAGTTTGCACTGTAGTAGACCATTAACCATTTTTTTTGCTAAATTATAATATATAAAAAATGATATATAATTTAGATCTTTCCATTAAGATTTAACCTGACTGGTCTGTGATGATGTGTCAACACTTCCGCGGGTCCATTTAACGCCACCCGTTGTCCACGCTGGGGCTGGTCAACTCTTGGTAAACCGAGGGCTACTTGAAAAACAGTCAAGGCCGCATCCGGAGCGATTGCATGAAAACTAAAATAGTGTTTCGGGGTTATAATTCTTTTGATGTTATAACAACATATTTGTTCATATTTTTTTAAGGAAATGCTTCAAGAGTAAATGGATCTATGATAATAAAATTGATTAAAAGCCTGTTTAGCTATGGGTTTTGCAAAATGATTTTGTAAGTTTACCTTAAATTTAGCAAAATCGAGAGCAAATACGAAAATCGTGTACTGGGGCCTCTTAAGGAAATAGTACTTTGCAGTAGATGTGCGCTGTAACTGTATCAAGAAAGGACGAGGCTGTAGGTGACGGAGAGAAGTGGAGAGATCGAGTGTTTGGTGCAGACCAATCCTAGGATTAAGGCCCAAAATGAAACTTTCTGCATGTGTAGATGTTGATTTTATTGTAGAGAGCGTTTGATATATATAGTTAAGTTTTTTGATCCAGTTACAACTTTTCTTGAATGGCGAATATTCCTGCTTCATCGATTGAGCTGTACATTTGATTTTTCTGTAACCATCATTACTTCATTAATCGCTTCTTTCATTTCGTTGTTTAGTGAGGGTACCTATTGGTTCTTCAATGAGTCAATTTGATAAAACGAAAACTGCAGTTTTTGAGGCAGTTTTCGTTTTTCGGGTTTTGGATAAAAAACGCGGTTTTGCGGTTCGCATATTTTCATATCATAAACCCTACATAAAAGTCTTATTTCTTCGTTACAAAATTGAAATCTTTGAGAGCAAACAGTCGGGCCGCGCGAGGTCAGCGGGCCGTGATTTGGAATGGCCTGGCCCGCACCGGACCATCTCTGTATGTTTTAATGCCAATCATGGATTATTAATTTTGAATCAGTTTCCAAACAATTACATAGGCACCGTCTGACGGAACAATTTCCATGTTGAAATATTATAATTACGGGTTGTCCCGTCCGCGCGCCGGCGAGCCGGTCACGAATGACCGCGTATTGAAAAAAATGGATAATTAGAGACAAAATCCTTTACCGGTAAATTAATAGCCCTCATGCTTCCCAATCAATCAATGTTGATTTACGAAACAAATATTTCAATAATTGGACCGCACTCGTGTAAACGCCCCTCCGCGCTCTGCCGGGCAGTGCAAACACGGCTTAAATAGATGTAATTTTTAATATAACCACACGGTTAAGCTCGCCAGAACGTGCCGGATAGATACACATAATTATTTTTGACTACGGGTTAAGTGAAACAGGCTTAAATTGTTTAAAGTGTTCCCGCGATCGCAGTCGAGGATCTCCTCGTTTTGAGAACATTTTGATTTCGCTCTGCCACTATTTATCGGGTTTTGATCGGTTTATAAAATGACATACATATATAGCCTTTAAAAATATTAAAAAATCTAACCTTACCTAGCCAGATTGTTGAAATTAAGTGAGAATGTAAACAATGCATCGTGACGATCGCGTATGCACTCTTCTTCAATATGCGAATCTTTAATATAGCAAAATCTTCAATATAGTAGATAGCAGGGTAGGTACGAATATTCTATTCATCGTCAAAAAATACATGTTTGTGTTTCTTTCTTTAAATATTCTTACAGTGAGCAATGTAGAGCGGTAAGTATTTTTTTTTCGAATAAATAGAGATGCGAACATGGAATACGTGTTGCATCAACATTCTTACTATTCTCTAACTAAGTCAAAAGCCTGTGTTATGAAAATAGGATTAACTTGCTGGTGTCCTAGAATGAGGCTCGAACCACTGATCACCAGAACACTAGGCGAGCGTCATGACCACTACACTAACAAGCTACTCAACACAACACAACTTGTCACAACACATGGATACAAACAAATATGTGTGTAGTTAGACTAGTTAGGAGGAATTAAAATTTTGTCTTCTGGACTCCTGGTCTTATCGCTTAGACTATTATAATATTTTTTTAATACATTTGGCACCGGTAGCACTGGGAAAAGGTAGAGGACGCGTACATCTACTTTCAAAAAGTCACTTTATAGTGCCTCGTTGTTTTCCATGTCCAAAATATGCGAGGTAGAGTGGGACCTACGATATCGGTAACATCATTTTAGCAACATGCGCTACCCGGGTACTCTAGGTCCACCAGGATGTCCTCGACGATGACCTAGTGGATGAAACGTTCGGGATGTTGACCTCCGTTCCCCGGGTGTGGAACAACTTCCCTACAAAACATGTTAAAAGTAATAAAATTTGTGAATTTTGTTGTTCCCCTTTCGATAGGGTACATAAATTATTCATAATAATTTCTAATTATGACATGAATTATTTTTAACTAACCTACCAGGGAAAAAATCAAAATTTTATTTTAAATTTAACAGTTTGATTAACGTTTAAAGTTGAAGAACTTATGCACGTTTTCGTTAACCTATTTTATGCAAACACGTCTTATAATTTAAATAAATAAAAAATCTAGAAATTGGCTCGGGCACTCGGCTGTCGGGAAGTTGGCCCCCTTTCCCTCGGAGGCCGTCCATCAGAGACTTAAGGTCTTGCAGCTTTTAAGCATGGCTCAGGTTGTATTCCGGTGAAAAGCTCCTGAAAGCTCCTTGGACATGGAAGTGGATGACGGACGGCATTTTTAAAACAAACGACGGTTCTGCGCTATGCGGGGCGTCTCGGCATGCCTCGGAGGTGTGGGCAAATGTGGTATCGTGCCGCTTCGTCTCGGACCACCAAGAGTAGCGAAACACGTTGGTATTACTCGGTAAGCATAAATTGACACAATACCAATCTAGGTCATAGATGCATTGTCTATTGCTATTTTATTAAAAATCGCTTTTAAGAATTTGCGTCACAGGTTTATCGTGCTTTGGTTTATGGAAAATGATGTAAAGTTAAGCGAAATGTGTTTTAAATAATTTATAAAAGCATCTCTATTAGCTGGAATAAGATCAAGCCGGAGATTCCGCTTGAAGAAACTAAAATGCAGCCCTATTCTTAAATTATTATATAAAATTAGTCTATTCACAAACGATGATATGATGTTTTAGTTGCGTTAGGAAAAATTAATCCTTAAAACAACAATAACCCTGAAACTGCAATATTTTAAGTGTATCGTGAGATATTCAGAAAATTATCAGCTACTGCATTTTAGTATTCAACGCAATATTGCGAGCAAAAGAAGCCCATGAACCTAGGGCAACTAGACATCATCATTTCCATCATATTCTTTTCTAATACATAATATACTGGATATCGTGTACCTTAATCTAACACGCGTCGGTTACATAACGTATATAGTTTAGCTCGTATTATATAAGTATCTACTAATCAAACACTTTCTCACTAACATTCAAAATGTCAACAATCTTGTTCTTCGTTGGTTAAATATCCCAGTGTTTTATTTATGTCGTTAATTTCATTTGGTTAATAAAATTGTTGGTAAGCTACACGACATCTGATAAGGATACTTAAATTTGATACTGTTTTAATGATGTTTGTAACTGTATATTTATTTATTTCTCTTAAATTTATTTATGAGTTGTTTGAAATATAAATCAATTCGTTTACTGTCGAAAAATGATCGTAAACCTACATAGAATAATATATTTTTATTTTATGTGTATTTGATAGATTTTTTTTACATTCATTTATTTTATTGATTACCGTTTTTATGACGTATGAGCGTACGGTTAGATTGACTTAACATATTTTTCGTCAATCCTATTTTTTATTTTATATATTTGTACACGTGGTATCTATCTGTCTAACATGTTAAAATTATTTACCGGAACATTCTGGAATGTTCCAGAAAACTTGTGCAATTAAGTCATCGGAAATATCTTAAATCACAAGAGGCATACTTTTAATATTGTGAAGAAGATGTCGCCTCTGATTATAATATTTAACGTATATATAACGATATTGAATATATCACTATCGGACACCATGAAATAATTTTGCAAACTTTGCAAAAATGTTTACCTACTTCAAAAAAGCTTTTAGTTCTTTTTCTATATTAGACTTAATCAATTTCTAATATATTCAATGAAATATCGACTGATCAAAATTACAGTAGCCTTGATAGTTTTTGAATTCGATTATTATTAATCAATATAATATATTTTTTTTAAATACCCCAAAAAAATAAAATCCTAAATTTGAAAAGTGAGAGAGTAGGAACCAATTGCTCCTGCGGCAATTGTAGCCTCCTTTTAATTCATGTATTAAAGAACTTTAAATAACCTTGTAGACAGACATATTTGGAGTTAAACTAATAATGTGATAAGCGGTATATAAAGGATTTTTTTCAATCTGTTGGATCTTACAGGTTACACATTAATATATAACTAAGAATACTGCTTCTCTATACACTCTCTTTCAGGTATATGGAGTATAGAAAAGAGAGAAACATATATTTTTTTTAGTTTGAATATTGTTGTTTAGTCTTATATGTAAAAAGGAAAATAAGTTAAAAAATGTATTAAAAAATAAGAAATCTAGAAGTCTATGTTTAACATCCTTTTCTATAATTAATTTAAAAAATCGACGGAAGTAATAAACTGTACTACACAGCAAGCTCTTAAACATTTGGAGTTGTTTAAGAAAATAAGAGTCTGAAGTTTATAAATCTTACATTTATATCATTCAGGTCGCCAGTGTCTGTGTGATCACTCGTTTTCATTTGCAGGTTTTTTCATTTTCATTCATAACCTCGAACTGTCTGGCGGTTTCGATAGTCGACAGCTATAATAGTGAGGTCCAGCACGCGGTTGCCGTTGTCGTTTGGCTGCCAACGCAGATGATCTTTTACGAATCCTTGTATCTTCAACTACCTATCATTGCGCATTTCATTGATCGTGATGATTCTTTCCTTCGAATTTCTTAGACGTCCTTTTAATGGTCAGTGCACTTTGTCTGACAACTTGAGAAAATTTAATCAGAAAAAAATAATATTTTAATTCACGAACATCGTGCTCTTTAAGCTTGAAAACGAGGTAGGTACTCTCAAGTAACATCGCCGCAATCAGTATTGAATCATATTCTCACCACTTCGCTCAACCCCAATCCCAGCCCCCTCACTCCACTTCATCCTCTCACTCTCACTCCCGTTCCTATTTCTCTATTTATTATTATTTTATTTTTTTGATACTGTATTTTTGCATATATTAAAAAACTTAACCATTTAATGTTATGTCGTAGATCTCTATAATTGGTCTACCAATTGTCTAATACTTTATTTTTATTTATTTATTGTTTATTTACATTAGTATTAGTTGATACAAGATACTAATAACTGCCACACTAGGTAAAAACCTGTTCTGTGGCAGTTATTCTCATATGGTATTTATTTAGTGGATAAAAATGACAATTGAAGAATCTAAATATAAAAGAAAATAAAAAGAAAAAATATACATATAAAATCAAGATAAAAATTTAAAGTAAATCATAGGAATAAATCTAAGAGAAAAGAAAAGAAAATACACATATAAAATTAAGATAAAAATTTAAGTACAAAAATAAATATTATATTATAGTATACTATAACTTATATAAATATTTTTTGCCAATTCAGAGGTCAAGGGCGGATCACTTCTTCAGCATACCTTCTACCTGATATTTTTATAAACTTATTGATACGATGTTTAAAAGGTTTGTGTACAGTTATTTCTTTAGTTTCATTGGGTAACTTATTGAAGACAAGCGGGGCAGTGAAATTATATTGTCTTTGCCCAAAAGACGTTTTCCTTTTAGGTACCTCAAAATTAATTGCATTTGCCAATCTTGTAACCCGTGTTTGTTGTGTACGATTAAAATTTACCTTGTCCTTGTGGAATTTTAAAAGTATGGTTTTAAGGTATAATTGTCTCGGATCAAGAACGTTAAATATTCCAAACAAATCATCTGAAGGAAACATTCTCGATTTCTTGGTGATTATACGCATGATGCATTTTTGTGATTTTGTCAGCGGATCCATGACTGATTTGACACACCCTCCCCATCCAATTATGCCATAGGATAATAGGGATTGAGTGATGGAATAATATATAGTCCTGAGGGATACAATATCTACCACATTTCTCAGACTTCTATATATGTATCCCGTTTTCCTAACCTTATTAGAGAGATCTTGTATGTGTCCCTGCCAACTGAGTTTGTTGTCAATTATAATTCCTAGGTATTTGATGTCACATGCTTTTTCCAGACATATACAGTTGCATCTATTTGGTAAACTACAGTTATGTAACTGTATTTGATAATTTATGATGTCTTTAGGTTGACCAGCTTCTGTTGCACTGAATGTTAGGTACTTAGTTTTTCCAATGTTCAGAGAAAGTAAATTTCGGTCAAGCCACTTTTTAACGGTCACTATACCATTTTCTGCTATTTTGTGAGCAGTTTCCCATACAATACATTATGATATTTTACATTGCCAAAATAAATAAATACCGCGCTGACGGCGCTAAATTCGGCTACCTTCTCCGCGCTCTTCCTCATCTCTTACGAGTCTGATGTACAGATTTTATATATTTTTAGAGAGTAAAATTATTATATTCGTTGGTCTTATAGGTAAGCGTTTTAAAATTTTTCTTGACATCGATAATCCATACGTACCCTGTTATCCAGACTCGCTAAAGGCGCTAGTTTTACGTAAACAATTTAGAAAAATAAATAAATATATAGAGTTATATATATTTGTACGTTGCGTGTCAGATCAAATTATAAAATAAAACGATCTTAAAGGCTGTTGGGGCCACGTTAGATCTGGGTGTCTGCCGTCGCGCAACATGTAAACGATCGCGTGCTATAATTCCAGGTACTGCGGCGCGCTGTTACACCGAACATGTGTTGTCCGTTTATTCTGGCGGTCGTGGAGGCACTTGATAATTATTTCCATTATTCACTTTATAATTTAATTCAATTTCGTTTTCCGCTATCGATATAAGTTTACGATACAACCATCCTTTCAGGAATTCAGAAGCGTCTGGTCTATAATTAAATTGCCAACACGACGATTAGACCTGTTGCGGATGATAAATTGTGTTTTTTTTTCGTATCTGTAAATGTATAAACGTGGACTGAAATTGATATTCTTACCCCTTTGAATAATTTTAGTTAGCTGCTCTGCAGTTGTGAATAAATTATGATTTTAATTACGCGTAATTTATGTATGTTTTAATTTTTTAGGATTAATTTATGGCATACTTATTTTACGAATTGATGATAATTTAAAAAAAAACTAGTAGCTAAGATAATTAATGAGATTAGAGTCACTCGCCGTGATTCGCGTTTTTAAGTTTTTTATCTACATATAATATGGTATCATGTCTTGGGTATAGAGTTATGGCTGAGGGAAAGTTTATTAAACTATGCAACTCAGAGCATTCTGACGTGAAAAGCAAAATAGCAATCTCATCAACATGGCTAACAAAAAACATTAAGTTTAATATGTACCGTTGCTATTAATATAGTATCGTTTGAAAGATAACATTTGTATTAACCACGTCTATTATGCATAAAGGTTATGTCTTGTGTATAAATGTTGTATGTTTGTCTCAGGTGCTTAGCTGTTTCACAATCATGGTAATTAGGCACGAACGATGATTTAATTTATTTTCTGAAACAAAATCACAACTTAATAGATCACTTTATACATATTGTATATCTACGTATGTAAATTTGTTGGATACCGTCATAAATATTAAATAAATTTCCGGAAAAATATATAATGTGTAGGTACATAAGATGTATGTGATTTTTTTTTGTTTGTTTATATGTCAATTCATAATCGCCATCATTTTCAAGTAATAAAGATATTTTGTTAGATTGAAAGGCTCTCCCATTATTCAAGAATACCAGTGGATGATAACATTCGATAATATATTTTTTTCCCATCAGTTAACTCTGCATCTTGAAATATAACCGGCCGTTGCCACTTACAACGACATTCTCCACATGAGTCTTTACACTCTTACACTTTTTACTTCATTTTAGATTCATTTTTTTTTTTTTTTTTTGATGTTAAATTTTAAGTCGACTATTTTACACGGCCCAAGTCTCGTCCATCATATTAACTTTTATCTTCTTTTGAACTCTTATCAATTTTAGATTTTCAAATTACAATTTAAAAAATACCACTTAGATCACTAGACAACAGATTTCGCGTTGAGATTATTTAATAAAATCTAATTTAGTTACCAACTGATTCCTACTGAAATCATTTTAAACTAATGCGCTAACTCTGCGTGCACACATCTATTAAATTATTATACGTAGCTAGATCCGTACCCCGAACACGCTAACATAATGCATTTATCCTCCCTTTGTTGAGCATGGCCTATCCTATAACAGATACCTGGGATAATCTCATTCCAACTGTTTAAGGTTTATGGTGAGCACCTCCTAATTCCGCTATGCTAAACTATAATGGCGTGCTTCCGATCTCCCCGACGCCCGAGGCCGCGTAAAAGAACCTACATTTTTTATTGAATGCTGATTTCAAAATTATAAACGAGTTTTTTTGCATTCTTCCTATTATTGTAATCAATTTCGATGTTCAATGTAAGTTTTGTATACATAAATAATGCATTGTCGATGTAATGAAAATTTTTGATAACTATTAAAACCTCAGACTTTTACATGATATATGTACAGTATATAGTATTGTCAGCGGCGTGCAGTCAGTCCTTGTAAATAAGCTGCATTTAACTAATAAAATAAGTATGGAGTTCTACAAAATTCAATAAATATGGAGTTCTACAAATTAAACACAAAAACCATAAATAAAATAAGTAATAAATCGAAATAAAATATGTATTTTCATAATATTTTTCTCGCAATTATTATCACATATCTTTAATATGATCTAATATTCTAAGATTAATATTTTATTTCGCTTTTCTTTTCAAAATAGTTGTATAGTTGTTACGCACAACTCGTGCTTCAAGGTACTGACTGCGCGCGCTTGGGTCTTGGGGGTGGGGGATCTAATGCGTTTTCCATCTTAGAAGAATAAATAAGTCTATCAATGTTATAAAGCAATAAATTTATATTCTACAGGTTATATTAAATATTCTATTATAAGTATCATTGCCTATAAAATTGAATGTCTGTTTGTCTGTTCTCTATACAAATCTACAGTACACCGTTTGGCCGACCTGAACCGAATTATATAATAATATTAGGACCCGGCGGGTAACATAGGCGACATTCCTTCACCTACCTGGATTAAATGGAATACTTGTTATTATTAAGATGTTTTGCAAACCAGCGTCACCTTCCGGTTACATTTTTTAAACTAAATATCTTATCCTAACAACGTCGGGTACAGACCGCTAGTATTCTATATAAGCAAGTATATGAGACTAAACATAATATATGTGTATGGTATGGAACTTAAAAAGCAAACATTGAATTAGGCCGGAGGTAGACTTTGAGTGAGTGATTGAATTCGGCAGGAGAATGGGTAAGGGTGAATGCATGAAATCATTCGGTCGAGAAGTTGTATTGTAATCGGGAATAAAACAGTATATTTGTATTTGACGGGATGAGCAATGATTATTAGTTACTAGGGTTGAATTATACTCCTTTTCAATAACTTAATTGGCGGTATGTTGGTTTATTCTGGATCGTAAATTTTGTTTGATTACAGTGGTAGGGGTACACGAGTACGACGTTTGTATATTTATATACTTTTATAAATGTAAATATACGTAGGCTACGTTTAAAGTATGAATCGTTTTCGTATTACAACATACTTACAACCTAAGATGCTTTGGACTAGAACATTGACAGGAACTTCATGAGTCTCACGTTGTTTGTAACCTTATCTATCAGTACAGATATTTTCAATGCTTCAGATGCCATTTCTCAGATGTCTGTCATTGAATGGGTCTATCTTTAATCCCGCTGATTATAAAGAGAATTCGGTGAGTCGTCGTCGCAGAACTTTGGGTGGGAGCTACTGGACCACTTCCACAGCCCGGACCTGGCGCCATGGGACTTTCATCCCTCCTGAAATGAAATTTATTTTTGTGCTGGACACGCGTGCAGACGGAAGATGATGTCGATGAAACTGTTGTGAAACTGTTTAAGGAAGAGACGGCAGATGTCTTCTTCAAAGAAGGGATTTTCAAGCTCGTCTCCCGGTCTCAGAAATACTTGGACTGGGGATTATTTTGAAAAATAGCTTTAGATATATTTAGTGTCACTGTAATTAGAAAGTAAGAGAGTTAAATACATGGTTATGTATTGACAAATTTTTATGACAGATTATTATTTTAAAAATGAATGCAGTTTGGAAATTGATTTTCACATACGTTAACGAAAGAGCTTTCTACTTTTATTTTATCAGAATTGCTATCGGTCTTTAATTAAATAACAGGTCTTTCCCGAATTAATGTCGTTTTTATGGCAATCCCGTTTTTCGCGCACTGTGCACTATGGCGCAATTAAGATGTGTTGTTGAGTTTTCTTCGTTGCGGCAGTGTCTATTTTGTGTTTTGTGAGAAATACCCTTTTTGATATTTGAAACGTCAAAAAATGTCAGCGATGATTTAAAAAAAAATATTTCGGCAATTTTGTAATGAAAAAAGAGCCTCTAAGTGGACGACACAGCTTACTTACTAAGTATGAGCCAAAGTCAATGACCATCGAAAATTTATTGTTAACTTCTGAGTTCTATATTCCAACAGTAAGCGATTGCAGTGATCAAATGCAGCCATGCGAGAAAAGTAACCGGCCACAGTAAACAGACGCAAGATTATTCAGTATAATGCAAACGTCCGCCGCGTATCGCGAAATTGATTTGGGAAAATCTACAGCCAGTACCCACCTTATTTACTACATCTGGTCCCTCTGGAATACCATTTATTTCGGTTGATGCAACATTTATAGAGGATAAAATGACCAATTCATTAGAGGAACTAAAATTCAGACTTAATGTTTATTTTCACTTCAAACCAGAGAAATTTAACAAATTTTTTGGTTAAAGATTACCAAAAACGATTAAAGTAACACGAAACCAGTAAAAAAATAGTATTTAAATCAACATTTTTACAAGAAAACAATTAATTGATCTGTTCTTGAGTTAAATTGTAACATTCAAAATTATGTCATAAGCTGAAACGTATCTTAAGTAAATAAACAATTGAATAAAAAAAACAAGTGTATTATTATACACCATCACTGCCTAGACTACACAGAATGGACAATGAGTACAGTGAGTCTGTAGAAGTATAAGTGTATAGGTATAATATATTGACGGATTGACAACTCTAAAAGAAACATGCTGTCGATTATGGGACATTGATAGTTTCTATATTAAAAATTGATAATGTTTAATAGTGTTACAAATAGGCGTATTTTGTAATTATAGTGTAATATAAGTATAATTTAATAGTGTAATTTTTTTACATCGTCATATTCAAATAATTTTCTGTGTACCTATATTGTTTATTTAAATTTTTTTTATCTTTTACTGGGTTTTTTGAAATGTGTTTATTTTATTTATATAGGATATCTTCTCTTTTTATTACTCATTTTTTCAATGGTGCTATGCACCGTATGCGCAAACAAATAAAAATATATGGAGATGTACATCTCGAAAACAGGAAATCGCAAAAACATTTATAAACGCTGATTGAAGTTTAATTCAAAGAAACGATTTTAATTCCAGGGAGACCTATTATTTTCCCCCACCTTGAGTTGCTCTTGAAACATGTTGGCGAAATTCAATTATCCACCTATTAACTCTTCCCCCGTCAGCAGGAGGACCGCCGCAATAAATTATTCCTCCCGTGTTATTTGCAGTAGTTGAGTACCATTTTATTATTTGCTTTTGGCGGGGGCGGCATAATTTCCAGTTCGCTTCTGATCACTTTCTACCCCCGCGTGCGGACCCCACCGACCGGATCTGGAGAAGCACGCGCTTTATTCAATATTTAAATAGTGGCGTTTAATAAAAAGCGTGTCCGCGTAACTCTCTCATTTTCGAGAGGCGAATGACTGCAACAAACCTTTTTTAATGGCCGAATACATTTCGGCCGCTTCGCGTTGCGCCCGTTAAATCCATAATGTTCGCCATTAATTTGAGAACTAACATGGCGAATACGCAACTAAGGGAGTAAATCATCGTCTGATGGAGCCGCGTTGGTCCATGTAGATCAGTCGGCCGGAGGTCCGTGCATAATGCTGGAATGCAACTCAGGCAGCCACGGATACACAACTTACGGCCGGTTGTGTTATGTATGCAGATACTATTCTTGCACAATAAATGTAACAAGTACAACAACGTTACTTCTGAAGGTCTGCGGTGTAACAGATATCATTTTTTGAATGTTACATTTGAGCCGCTGATGTCTATAGATAGTGGGTTTTGTTACATTATTCAGATTTTACAAAAACGGGAAACAGAGTTTTGGTAATTTCTTTTACATTTAGTCCATACAAACTTTACACATGGCCTGCTTTTACAGAAAATACAAATTGATTATTCATTCCCGATATGAATGATTTAAAACGTAGACCATTGATATAAATATCAGATTTTTATTGAAAAAATTCCATTCTTTGTCGATTAGGAACTTAAGCTCTTTGTATACGAGAGATACATTGCGACTAACTGATGTTTAAGGATTGTAACATTATAAAGCTTTAACTTTAACATAGACCATATCATGTAAAGTGTGAATTAATTGTAAATATCCACTTGATAGTGTAATTATGTTCCAGGCTGCTATGCACTCGCTTTCTTCTCGAGGATGCGTCTTGATATTACCTGTCCATCTATGTTTCGGTCTTCCCTTCAGACTCGTCCTATGGAGCCCATACTCAGAATATCTTATACCTACCGATTCTGTCATATGGATTTTGAAGGTCCATGTTTCTTATCCTCCAGTAACATTATTATCATGGTTATATTTAAGAAATCTTGATAGATATTTTTAACAACAATGTATTGTATCCACTAAATCATATGGACACCCCAATGTTCTAAGATTATACAAATGTTTTTCGTGAAGATATTTAAATACAGTATATATATTAATTTATTTATTCATAACCTGCTGTCTGAGCAGTGAAACAAAAAGATTGGTCCCATTCCTCTCAATAATCTTCCAAGTTGATGACGCGACGGGCGATGGTTCTGAGCGGCATCGCGGTGTGGCGGGGCAGATGGCGCGCCATCTGTCCACTGAAGACGCTTTCGTTTGAATTACAGCGGATGGAATTTTGGGCTCATATCATTTGGCAAGGTTCTATCTGCCCAAATACTTTTTTGCTTCTTGCTGATTCACTTTCATTCTGCTTCGTATTAATAAGGTTAGGTTTTATTATGAAATTTACTAAATTAGCAATTCATCGATGGGGTTTTAATGTTGGAGAAAATATACTGAATTTGTATTAAACATTATCGTCGTTTTAACATTTTGACAGGTTACGACTAAATATTGCAAATTCTATTTATGATGGACAATATAAGAGTTTTTAAGTATATTTTTTAATTTTTAATATTCTATGGTGTCATGGGACGTGGCTTTAGGAGACAAATGAAAACACTAGAAATTAATTAACGATTTATTGATTAGTGGTTAATTATTTTAATAAATGGATAAAGTCACTTGAAACGAAATAATCTGCAGCATTAAACTATAATTCACACTGCTTCTCAATTTATCACTCGTCTTTAAATTCTTTATTATCGCTGGGTAACATTTTTGAGAAATTTATATTCATTATCGCACGTATATAGGTATTCCGCTTAATATCGCATTCCACGATTGGCCACTCTGGCCCCCGTTCCATTGCTGATATCGTGCCTGTAGAAACATAAAAACAAATTCGACTGACTGTGCAGCGCTGGTTCAGCTTTTTATACGAAACATGTTGGTTTTTCGAACCTCCTAGATTATTCTAGTGTTTACAATAGCGTTCCAGATGTTTGTAGACGTTTCCCGAATGTTATAGACAATTCCAGAGTGTGTCCTAGAGACTTCGATCTTATTGTTGTCATCGACATATTACTAGGGATTCTATATGTAATTTCTTTTACCATCTCGTTACAATACAAAATGTACATTTGGCTATGCTTGGTACTTATATATGTCTTATTCTTCTTTCAACATCTTATTTTATTTTACACTTATCATACTTATTCTTATTATCTTATTATATTTATTCTTGATTTCTTTTATCATTTTTCCAGTTAAGATTTGTATTTTGTTTTCATCTTCAAGTCTTTGGGAAAGGCTATGTGAAGTGGTGCTGGGCTGTGTTCAGTTTAGGTATAGCTATGTATCTGATCGACTTAGGCTTATTGCGATACGTTATTATTAAAGCTATACCTTATGCACTAGTGCAATTTTTTTTAATGCTTTAAACATTTGAAAATTCAAATAGTTCTATTGTTCCGAATATTAAATTTAAAAAAACTAATTCACAGTTATACAAAAACTTATAATCAGTATTTTTACTCCCTTTATATTAACTCGTGGCGTCTGCTTGCTTGCTGTCAACAAAAACTTTGGACCGATTTTTGACCCTTTTCCCGTGATCCAATCGAGCTGAAACTTGGCAAGTAGACTCGTGGCGACGATCAAGAAGATCTATCAAATTTTTGTTAAAAAAATTAATAATTATAGTATAATTTCGGATTTTTAGAAATTTTATTGGTTTTTTCAAATTGGAATCATTAGAAAAGTTTGATTACGGCGGCCCGATAATGTCGCGGAATAATTTATAAATTTGAATTACTCCGTCGGTATGCATAATAGGTACTTCAGTACGAATGTCGAAAATCTAAATTGACTGACAAATGTTTTTAGAATTTAATCTTCAAAGCATGAAGTGTCTTATCAAAGCTCAAAACATCTGACATTTTATAAATACATTAAATTATTGTAAGTTTAGTGTTATGTTATGTGTTTTAATTTATCTTTAATTGTTGTTATATTTTATAAAGAAAGGGAGTATAATAAAAACTTGGTTTTTATGGGTTACTTTTTTTATTTTAAATAGTTGCCGTAATCACGGGACATAATAATTGCAAAGCCTGTGCCGCGCTTATTAACATGTCACACTCGGCTGCCCACGCCTCATTAGCGGCTAGTCAATGTTGTTGTTGTAATTCCAATTATTATTATCATATTATTATCAGAAATATATTTTATTGCAGTAGGTTACTATCTCCTTCATTTACCACTGACAAATTCAAAACAGATGTGACAAAAATGCTAAAACTCGGCCAACTATAAAAAAAGAACTGTATCTAAATTGTATTATTATTATTATATTCCTATATTGAATCATGTTAAAATGTTATCCATAAACATATTAGGTTTCTATTTTATTCTAAATAAAAAATAAATAAAAAAGTACGCTTTGAGATGCGTTTCCATCATACACTCGCATCTCCAAGAATCAAATGAAACACTCGCCATTTCTCATAAGCATCGGTAATGATTGTATTTGATTTCCAATCATGTAACCAAAGTGCGAAGCGTTTAAGTGCAACAATAATTCTAGTCCCAGTTGATGTCCAACAAATAATATCTACACGGTCGGAGCTTCAGCGATCATTGCCAATACATAAAACCCGATGCGTAGAAAATTATTATTCGCAATAACGACATTTATGAACAGCGCCCGATAGGCGTATTTTCCTCGGCAATGTATAAAAACAACATTTATTTTATTATCGAGGAGTGTTCCTCTGACAATGTTCCCGGGTGATGGTTATAAATATAAAATTAGCTCTCATTACTATCATACCGTTTTAATGACAGCGTTAATAATATTTTATCACTAGTACTAACGATTGGAAAACGACTTAATTTGCACTGCAACTTCATTGAGTTTTGTGAGTAAAGACGCAGTGCAGCCATACTATTTACAATGGGCGCTGTGATGGGCTTATGGCTCTCTATTATACATTGCATTACAATAGTAAGAATATTGATGTGACACGTATTCCGTGTTCGCATCTCTATTTATTTAAAAAAAAAAAAAAATTATTTCTTTATGAACTCTCAATGGATTTTTCTTAGTTTACTGCACAATCCTTTGTTCAAGCCATTATAATCAAATTAATTATTAACTTTATTTATGAACAACTCAGTTTATACAAAAAACGGTCGTTATCGAAACCAGTTGGATAAGTGAATAAACTCAATGGTAACATAAGTTAATAATTAACTAGTTACTTGTCGAAAATGACGAAACATTGGTTCGCGTCTTTGCTAAGCCCTAGTATATATTTATAGTATCTTTTTGGCGGTCCACAGAGAGACGGTGGTAGCAACATGCATTAAGCGATCGGTTCGAGTTTGCTGGCCTGGGGTTTAAGCCCATCTCCGGCCGTTTGATTTTTTTTTTTGCCGTGAATTTGAACGAAATTACAGGCTTTACAATTTACGGACGGAAAGACAGACAGATAGACAGACGGATATACATACGGACAGACAATGAAGTTATTATGTTTGATTTGATTTAAATGAACAGGTACACGGTATATGCGACAAATATTTAAATCATTCGGCCGTATTCTGAAAATCGAAATATTGCTTTTTTATATCTTAACAGTTATTGTTATGTAATGTAAGATTGTAATGTCGTCAATTTTGATGTTTTAAGTTTGAAATTAATGAATTCAATTAATCATAAAGATCTAAAACGTAAAAAAACTTTATATAAAGTTATTCACAACTCGTGATTCTCTTTGTTCGCGCCGTTATGTCAATCGCTTCTTAATTGTTTATCGTCAACCGCACGGCTTCACAGTTCGCTTACTCGCTGCTGTTAAAAACAAAACTTGCGATGTTCAAACTTTTTTTTAATAGAGATGTTCACATGGAATACGTGTCGTATCAATATTCATACTATTTTCAAAAAAAGGTTAACGCTTGTGCTATGAAAGTAGGACTAAATTGCTGGTGTCCTGGAGTGGGGCTCGAACCACCTTTTTTATACATAAAGTCCTTGATTTATAAAAATTTCCGTATGTTCTACCGGGTTCTAGATATTTGCAATTTATTCTAAGTCGTCAAGGGTGACAGAAAAATTCCCAGTTATGTGCAATTCATCATGTTTGACCGATATTTTGATTTTATATAAAGCGGAATTACCACTTTATGGGAAAAAATAGGACTGGCGTGGTCACCGTTATTCGCGTTTACGCATCCGCGATTGTATTTCATCTGTTAATATCACATTTGCCTTCGTTTCCGAATGAATTTAATATACCTGACGCAAAACATGGATAAATCTGATTACACTGTATTCGTATCCTGCAGTTTTATGATATCCTTTAAAATGAACATTTTTATAAATATATTGGAAAATTATATAAACACTTCGATGTGTTTTATTGTCTTATTACTACCGAGACTATCCGCTGGTCTTCTCGACCGAGCTGCCCAGGATATATAAAAAGGATATTGCATCCGCTGCTCTGCCAACCGCGCATCAGTTAAATCATCAGGTGGATGCTTGGTCCATATGCCGCAAATTTTGTATTCAATCAGTGAGATGCTTGAACCTATATCTAACAGGACGGTTTTGTATATTTTGGAACAATTTCTATGCAAAAGTATACTAAATCTTATTTCTATCGATTTATGTCATCCGAAAATTCAAATGCACTAAATTATTATTACTCGAGTACTTTGTATAGATATGCTGTGTAAATGAGTTCGCACACGCGTATACTTCTGTCTCGAGAGTATTGTGAACATTTTAATATGAACTAGCTGTGCCCGCGCGGCTTCGCGCGCGTAGATTTTTAGTACACTGTTTGGATCGTCATAGAACTTTCGCGAACCTTCTAGAATATTCTCCTTCCAGAACTTTCAACAAATTTATTGAATGTGCAGGAATCTTCCGCCACTCAGTTCAGAACCTTATAGAACTTTCGGGAATTTTCTAGAACCTTCTCCTTCCAGAACTTTCTAGAGCAGGTTTTTCCGGAACCTTCTAGACTCACCGACACAGTCGGCGCGCCTATTTTGAAACAATCTGAAGCATTTGCGGCCTTCCCATAACAAAACAATGTGCTAGAAAGCACATTTTCGTCACCCACTCCCACCCACGAACAGCCACCCCCGCCAAACTCGCATATTTTCGATGTGACACCAAGGGCTATCCACCACCATAACTACCGGTCGGTGGTTATGGCTGGTTGTGGAGAAAACTTGGCGGATAGGGAAACACGGGTTTCTTTTTATATATATTTATTGATTATTCGTTTAAATGTCTTCTGTTGCATTTTTTGCGGTGATAATATTGAACAATCTAATAAATATATATATATCATACTTTACGGCCACTCTCGAAACCAAATTGTCTCAGTGGAGGGTAACTTAAGACTGTACTGTCCGTCCATACAGTGACGAGCGACGAGATCAAACATGTTTTATTTTGTTGTCCGTAATCGGCCGATCGCGACAAAATTGTCAAAACTTTTTTGTTATTTATGTTGAATAAGTATATTTTTAATGATGCGGGTACTTATTTTATTTATAATGATATTACAATGCATCGAATTCTTCGTATGTACTTTTTTCTAGAGTTGTGTATTTAAAATCACAGCATTCATTTGTGTGAAATATATTTTACGTAACTAATCTGAGAGTTCAGAAGAAATACGCCTCGGCGGCATGAGAGGAGCTCTTGATATCTCACATTACTCAGAAGTGATATAAAACTATTTTTTATTTTCTAAATCAAATATTTTTTGAAGTTTGCGTACGTTCATTACACGTTTTTCTTTCAAAATTTTCAAAGTGATCTCAAAATATCGTTACTGAATATAAAATTTTATAAATTTTTTTAATTTTATTGGATTTTTGAGTTTT